>QXTE01000662.1:82473-116230 GCA_003942145.1 Platysternon megacephalum | reverse complement strand
GAGAAATTCTCATGTGACTGTGCTGCCTTGGCAATGTTACACTAGGTGCGTATTTCATGCGGGTGAGGGTGACACACTGCATGGATGAACGTTTTAGGTGAGAAAAAAATGATTTGACCCCATAAAATCTCCACACTGAGGAATGTATGTACAAGTGTCACCATGAACGGCTAACAGCTCACAAATGATCAAAGAGAGTCCTGGGTTTAACGTCTGTGTCGCGGTAGCCCACTGTTCCAGGAAGCTTCTACTGGCTCCTGCACATGGCAGCTCTATTTATCCAGGCCCTCACATGTCCCAGAGTTGCCTGCTCTCATTATATAATGTGCAAACTTCTCAGCTTGCTCGTTCTTCCTGTGTAACAGTCCCTGAAGCCACACACAGTGTGTATGGGTGTAATAAGAGCAGCATCACAGGGGCCCTGGCATTTGCCTCCCTCTGTGTGAGATTTCTCACCAGTGAGACACAGTCACTGATCTGCCCCTGGCCAAGGGAGCAGGTGTGACAGGAGGCACCTCACCCCCTGCAGAGGAAGAGCTGTGGGGAGTGTGAGGCGGCTCAGAGGCTGTGGGAGCCAGGGATGACTGGACAGCATGGAGAAAACACTGGCAACTGGAGTAGGAAGAGAGCCTAACATATATGGACAATTAATTTGGCGATCAGTTAGAAACTACTGTCAGCTAAGTTAAACTTGGCTACTATGTAAACGCCACTGTGAATTGCTATATTACTGGGCTATTGCTGTATTGTATTATCGCTGTACATCATTTACAATGTGCATAATATTGCTAAAGTCTTTAGCCAACACACAAGTAAAAATCAACAAACGAATGGCAGCAAACAACATGAAGGCTTGGAAAAAACAAATTGGTAAAAAATTAAGTTACACGGTAATTACAAATTGGGTAAAGAAAGTCCCTGGTAGTCCCAGTCACATTTTGGGGTCAGTGACACTGCATCCTTAGTAAGGCACATGGTATTGAAAACAATCTTGTTCAGTATCTGGGTACCAACACTAAATCCTAACACAGCGATATTTAATAAATTGGTTACTGTCCATTCAGTAGGTTATCTGAAAAACCGCATCCATACAAAACAACTGGATCTATGTCAGCTACGGGTGTATCACAGAGCAATGCAACCCATGGAACAGAGAAGCTAGCCGTTCCTGTTTCTTGCCCAGTAAAGCTTACCAGAGGGTAACAACCAGCAGTAAGGGTAACCTACAACACGAATGGACAGTACTGTGTAGTAACTAATTGCAAGACCGATATATATATATATAAAGGCCTCATTTGTAATGTCACTACTCCAAGTTTCTGTTTCACTTTTCCTACACACAGCACTGTGGGACACACTATAACAATGTCTATCCCAGTATTTCAGAACACTCAGCCTACTCCCAATAATAATCCAGGTGGTAACTGTAAGTGCCCTAATAGGAGTGTGTTGCTATCTGCAGTACCACAAGCGCCAAACTACGCCACCCAGACTGGAAAAGGATTGTTATGCTTGGATATAAAGTGCTGTCATATGTACGCATACATACTATGCATATAGATCCATTTGTAACATAGAAATATATACGCCATAGCCAGACTATCCATCCATATTAATGATCTAAATGTGCCCCCTAGGCTCAATCATAAAACTACATTCCTCAGTCATGGTCCCGGGCCTAACATTCCCGGGGCCACTCTAAGGGACTAAAAACAATTGGAAAATAAAATCTGTCCATCAGTCGCACCAGGGAATGTGCAGACTAAGGGACAGATGGGGCATAAATGTGTGGATGGGAAAGTAAGGTGGCCGCATAACAGTGTTTAGCCCAGTGGGCCATCTTCAGTCCAGGCATTATGTTTTTCCGAGATGATGGGTAAACATCCTCCCCATAAAAGGACAAAAAGTGGGGGAATGTAGTAGGAAGAGAGCCTGAGACATAAGCCCTTGTATCAGAGGCCTGAGGCCTGGACTAAATTAGTAGTCAAAGCTTTACTGATAAAAAGCAAAGACAAGCTGTGAGCAAGAGGCAGGACCTGTTTACAGAATCTGACAAGAACAGGGCTGATATTGCAGAAATACACATTCCTAAGAAGTGCTAGGCACAGAGCACTCACGCAAACACATCCCGATATCAAGTGGTACCAGAACATCTGAATATCAAGGATGCTACAAAAACTTTCCCCAAGGATAACAGGAACACAGTGACCAAAGATAGACTAAAAGATAAGGTCAGGATGACAGTACGTAAAGATGTTTTGATCGAACCAACATCTACAAAGATATGATTAATAACTAGCCACCTCAGGGGGCAGCAACTAAGTATGTCAGAGGGGCAGTATGTAACTTCTTTGTATCAGGGTACAAAGATTTATCTCAGAGGGAGTGTCTTTGTCTAGCCTGGGGGAAACATAAAGTCCCACCGTTCACTGAGCTGGTCCATTGTTACGGGCATACATGTATTAGTGGTCCGGTAGAGTCTGTTGGATACTAGTACCAAGCTTCATCGACAACAAACCTGGCTGGGTGCCTTCGTACCTTAGCAGATCTTGTGGTCATTGGGCAGTTCACTCGAGGTCTGCTGTGCCAGTTGTCTGCACAGAGCTGGGACAGCACACAGGGAGAACACACACACGCAGCCCAACATCTAACCACAGTGACCAGTGTGCTGTTGGAATCGGGGCAGCCTGGGATGGGGAAGGAGAGTGCAGACAGGGGGTCAGAATATGCTGGGAGATGGAACCAGCTGAGGAGCTAAGATCAATGGTTCTTTCCACTGGTGAAATGCCTGAAGTTACATAAATAACATTCAACAACAACAATTGGAAACAAACGGAGTGAAGGTTGTGACACCCAGGCTGCATTTCTGTGGCTTGCCAGGGGAAAGAGAACGTGAGACCCACCCACATGCACTCGGGGCCAGGAAAGGTCTGAGCGCTGGCCTTTGACGACCAATCACAATGAAAAAATTAATTTCAGCAGCGCTACCTGCCCGTCCGTGTACACCCCGCTGCCTGCATCACAACCCCCAGCCCTGCCGCTTCTCTGTGTCCAGCCCCCTGCCTGCCCCACATCCCCCAGTGCTGCCCGCCTGTCTGAGTACACCCCGTTCCCTGCCCCTGCAACTCCCAGCGGTGCACACCTGTCTGTGTACATCCCACTTCCTGCCCCCAGAACCCCCAGCGCTGCCTGCTTGTCCATGCAGCCCCCCCACCCCCACAACTTCCAGCCCTACCACACAGTGATACCCCTCACCCAGGACCAAAACCAGGTGCCAGACCCCACAGCGACAGCTCACAGAAATACCTCCTCAGACTAGTCTGCCTGCAATGGGGAAAATGGGGAGATCAGCCTGAACTGCCTTTCTGGGGGTGAAGGGAACCTCAGCAGCAGCTCGGCCTGTGCAGGGAAGGAGAGAGGGACAGACCCGGTGGGAGGGAGAGAGGACGTGGAGATTAAAACAAGCCAGAGGGAGTAACTCTTCCTCAAAATGACAGAGTTAACCTATTGCAGCCCCTTAGAAACCCAGACATCCCTTCCCGAGGCTGTAGTGGGGCTACTCACAGGAGGAGGGAGGGTCTGGATGGGGGATGGTGTCAGAGACAATCTGCTACAGAGTTGTCCACATTACGTTACAGTCTGAGACACCCCCACCCTCATGATGCCTCTTTGGTCTGTGCATTACACAGAATGTGCATTCCCAATTTTGCCCGGTTTCAGGACTCTACGCCACTGTGATTTCGATACTGCACGTCCCCTTTCCCCGCCCCGCACATCCACACACACAGTGCATTCCTGGATCTCCTGGGTTCCCCTAAGCTAGAAACATGCTTTTATTTTAACTGCCTTTTGCTGCTTCTCATCCTGTCCAGAAGCAGAGATGCAGGGGCACAGAGAGAGCAGACCTCTCTCCTCCCACAAAACAACTGTTATCCTGATTGTTTTCAACCATAAGCCTGAGTTTGAGATTTCAGCAACTCTCCTGTCAGTTCTTCTTTGGTCCGAATGAGCTCACCCGTCCTTAGAGGCCACAGGACGATTCCAGCTGAAGTCACTGGAGGCTCATGGCTGGTGTAAATCAGGCCATTTATTTAAGTCCCCAGAAAGTGGATTTAGGGTGAACCTCTGGCCTTGTTGGGAGTTTTGCCACTGAACTCAATGAGACCGAGATTTCACCCTTAGTGTTTACGTTTTGGCTCTGAGCTGTGAAAATCACGACTTCACGTCCTGCTACAGAGAACGTTGTTCTATACGGCACTGAAGGAGTCTGAAGGAAACCCCCAGTTTATGTGGTGCTCTGAGATCGCGCATGAAAGATGGGGATTTGAAAACACATGGGCCCTGATATTTCTATCGGGGAGGCCAGTGTCAATCTGGAGTGACACAGTGAAGGCAGAATGTGAGAGCAGAATCTGGCCAGTGTGTGGCCTTTTCCTGTTTTGAACCCTCTGGTAACACAAACACCCACTGCAGAGGCTTTGGCTGCACTATTTAACAGTGCCGTGAAATTGCTGAATTGGAAAACTTGAGCGAACCAGAGGAAAATTCACATAAACCAAAAAAAGGAATCTACTGAGACAGATAAGAGGACACAGTAAGAGACAAGGAACTGATCTTAACAACAAATATTTATCTAAACCATTTCAAGTACATTTATAATTCCAGTTTGACCAGGTCAATCCCTTGGTGTTTCTGACAATACTAAACAGTTCAAGTCGCCGTGCTGGTGAATTCCTGCCCAGGTGGCTTTTTACTTGAACCCTTGAACTCTTCTTGAGCCCTTAGTTCTAACTTTAGTGCAGAAACTGGTAACTCACCAAAATCCCGCTCAGCACAGAGAGGAAATCTCCTTACGGCGACGGAAAGGCAGAGCCCCAAGAATCAGTGTATGAATCTCAAGTGTCTGACACTCTCTGTTCTGGACAGTGACCTTTATCATTCCCCTGTACAGTCCCTGCAGACTCTCAGGTTGAGCTGTGGGAAGAGCAGAAAATAGACCCTAGAGAACTTCAGCCGGAGAGCCTCCCCCAGGGATGAAGAAATGATTCTCCGATAACAGAGGCTCAGATTGTCAGGGCAAATTCAGTTTTGCAGACTTGATTGAATCATCCAGCACTACGGAAACACCAGAAAGTAAAGGAAGAGCCAAGGCTTAGACCAGGGGTCTCAAACTCAATTTACCTTAGGGCCAGGGCCAGTCCTCAAATCCTCCCAACGGGCCAAGAATGTCACTGAAGATGGTGCTCAGAAAAGAAAATGTTTATATTGTATTTTTTATTTCAAATTTCTTAGAAATAATAAAATTGTCATACAACATTATACAATTCTTCGCCTGCCAGAGAGTTTTGAGTGTTTGCCAGACACAATTCAGTTCTGTCAGTTTGTTGATGTTTGGCCTCAGGGACTGAGCAGTTGAAAAGTTCAGGATTGCAGCAAGATGTGCATCAGATAGTTGTGTTCGGTATTTTGGCTTGTTTATATTCATTGTGGAAAAAAGTGATGCTGCCTCCATGACTGACTCTGCCCGGCAACTGATGATGATACCTCAGTCCCTCTCCCCCAGCCAATGGGAACTGCGGGGGGCGGTGCCTACACCAGACGTTGACGGCAGCATCTGCCTGCTTCCCAGACAGCAGTTCAAAGGGAGAAACCTTGGAGGCTTCAGGCACCTTCCTGATAGCAGAAAGGAGGCGGGGGAAGAGTTGGTGCCAGTGTTTGGATTCTGAGGTTACAAAATTCTTTAACGTCGCCATCAAAGTTCCGTGAAATTTCTCCACCAACTCATCAGTTTGGGGATGGTAGATCAACGTTCCTAATGTTGTTACGCTCATTTAGACTGCACAGTCCTCTCATTAGTTGTAAAGTGAAGTTAGGTCCTTGATCAGTAAGGATTTCTTGGGGTATTTCCACCTGGGAGAGGAATTTCATAGGCTCATTTGGTTTATGGCCAGAGTGCTAGAATTATACCTAGAGGGAAAGAAACCTGGCCGGGTGTCTTTGTCACCGAACCGTGCCTGTGTTTTTTCTTTATGAGTAACATTGAGGTCTGCTGAATGAGCAGGTTGCCTAATCTGTGAATACTGATAACACTGGAGTTCCAAGGACAGAAGCACTGAGCAGCCTGAACAGTGTTACCGGGGCCACAACATTCCAGCCTTCAGCACTTAACAACAGCCCGCTGACACTCTGAGCCCAGGGGTGAACAACCCTACGGTCTGGAGCAAGTCAGCGACTGTTGTGCCTCCTGCCCAAACTGTGGTCACTGCCTCAGTCGCTGGGGTTCCACCACTTATCCTTAGCCAAGCCTATGAGCAACTCGCTGTGAGAATGGGGAAGATTATGCCACGGAAGTTAAGGATTCTGTGACTTTCAGAGACCTCCGTGACATTTTCCACGTCAGGCGATCGGGGGAGGTCCCGGATGACTGGAAGAAGGCTAATGTAGTGCCCATCTTTAAAAAAGGGAAGAAGGAGGATCCGGGGAACTACAGGCCAGTCAGCCTCACCTCAGTCCCTGGAAAAATCATGGAGCAGGTCCTCAAGGAATCAATTCTGAAGCACTTAGAGGAGAGGAAAGTGATCAGGAACAGTCAGCATGGATTCACCAAGGGCAAGTCATGCCTGACTAACCTAATTGCCTTCTATGAGGAGATAACTGGGTCTGTGGATGAGGGGAAAGCAGTGGATGTGTTATTCCTTGACTTTAGCAAAGCTTTTGATACGGTCTCCCACAGTATTCTTGCCGGCAAGTTAAAGAAGTATGGGCTGGATGAATGGACTATAAGGTGGATAGAAAGCTGGCTAGATCGTCGGGCTCAACGGGTAGTGATCAACGGCTCCATGTCTAGTTGGCAGCCGGTTTCAAGCGGAGTGCCCCAAGGGTCGGTCCTGGGGCCGGTTTTGTTCAATATCTTCATTAATGATCTGGAGGATGGCGTGGACTGCACTCTCAGCAAATTTGCAGATGACACTAAACTGGGAGGAGTGGTAGATACGCTGGAGGGTAGGGATAGGATACAGAGGGACCTAGACAAATTAGAGGATTGGGCCAAAAGAAACCTGATGAGGTTCAACAAGGACAAGTGCAGAGTCCTGCACTTAGGACGGAAGAATCCCATGCACTGTTACAGACTAGGGACCGAGTGGCTAGGCAGCAGTTCTGCAGAAAAGGACCTAGGGGTTACGGTGGACGAGAAGCTGGATATGAGTCAACAGTGTGCCCTTGTTGCCAAGAAGGCTAACGGCATTTTGGGCTGTATAAGTAGGGGCATTGCCAGCAGATCGAGGGACGTGATCGTTCCCCTCTATTCGACATTGGTGAGGCCTCACCTGGAGTACTGTGTCCAGTTTTGGGCCCCACACTACAAGAAGGATGTGGAAAAATTGGAAAGAGTCCAGCGGAGGGCAACAAAAATGATTAGGGGGCTGGAGCACATGAGTTATGAGGAGAGGCTGAGGGAACTGGGATTGTTTAGTCTGCAGAAGAGAAGAATGAGGGGGGATTTGATAGCTGCTTTCAACTACCTGAAAGGGGGTTCCAAAGAGGATGGATCTAGACTGTTCTCAGTGGTACCAGATGACAGAACAAGGAGTAATGGTCTCAAGTTGCAGTGGGGGAGGTTTAGATTGGATATTAGGAAAAACTTTTTCACTAGGAGGGTGGTGAAGCACTGGAATGGGTTACCTAGGGAGGTGGTGGAATCTCCTTCCTTAGAGGTTTTTAAGGTCAGGCTTGACAAAGCCCTGGCTGGGATGATTTAGTTGGGATTAGGTCCTGCTTTGAGCAGGGGGTTGGACTAGATGACCTCCTGAGGTCCCTTCCAACCCTGATATTCTCTGATTCTATGATAGTGACTCTGGGCAACATGCTGGACATAGTGGATGGTTTTGCCGCGATGGGGTTCCCTATCTATGGTGAGGCTATAGACAGAATGCATGTCCCTATCTTGGCACCAGACCACCTTGTCAAAGAGTACATAAACCAAAAAGGGTACTTCTCAATGGTGTTGCAAGCGCTGGTGGATCACAGGGACTGTTTCACCGACATCAACATGGGATGGGCGGGAAAGGTGCATGACACGCGCATCTTTAGGAATTCCAGTCTGTTCAGAAAGCTGAAAACAGGGACTTTCTTTCCAGACTGCAAAATAACCATTGGTGATGTTGAAATGCCAATTTTGATCCTGGGAGACCCAGTCTACCCCTTGCTCCCATGGCTCATGAAGCCATACGGAGGCAGCCTGGAAAGCAGTAAGGTTCAACCATAGGCTGAGCAAGGGCAGAATGGTGGTGGAATGTGCCTTTGGATGTTTAAAAGGCCACAGCATAGTTTGCTTACTAGGTTAGTCCTCAGTGAAAGCTATATTCCCATTGTTATTGCTGCCTGCTGTGTGCTTCATAATATTTGTGAATCACAGGGAGAAAAGTTTCCAGCAGGGTGGGGGGTTGAGGCAGATCACCTGGCAGCCAATTTTGAGCAGCCAGACACCAGGGCAATAAGAAGTACACTTCAATGGGCTCTGAATCTCCGTGAGGTGTTGGCAACCAGTTTCAGCAATGACCCACAGTAATGTGACACTTACCTGTGTTGTTCCTTACGAAGCTTCCCCCTTCATTGCATGTCTTCCCCTGTAAACTACACCCCTGCTAACCACTGTGTGCTGAGTGAATTTTCTCCCCTGTAAATTCCACCCTCACTAATCACAGAGACAGCAAAGAAAAGTAAGATAATCTGGAGCAAATGAGCTGATAACACTGGGCGGGGTGGGGGAAGGGGGGGACAAGGACAGCTTGCTTACAATGGTACTGCAGTACCAATCAAAAGTGTGGGAATGGGCACCTTCTGGTCCTTGTACCCTCCCCTGGAGTTGAGTGCAAGGGATACCGGACTTCTCCCCTCCCCACATACTAGGACATTTTGTAGAGGAGGATCTGGAAATTGGCAATGTTCAGCAAGTTCAGCATAGGCTGTAGTGGTAGTCTAGAGTCCAGATGCCATTCTTGAACCTCAACCAGATATCTCAACATGTCTGATTGCTCCCTCATAATCCATATCAGCTCTTCCTGCGTGGCACGGTCTTGTTCCCTGAATGCTTTCCTGTCCTCCCTGTCCTCATGCAGGTTGTCGGACAGTGTAATCCTTCATGTGCTGTGCTCCGTCTGGTCACTCTTGGAGGCACACATTAACACTTTGAACATGTCCTCCCAAGTCTTCTATTTCCACCTTCTAATCTGGGAATGTCTCTGTCCTGTTGTGGAGGATGCGCCAATGGACAAGGTTTCAGCTGCAAAGAATACAAAGCACAAGGGTAGCATTGGCAGTCCATACATTGTTTCTGGTGCAAAGTTAATTATTTTTATAAAAGAAACAACACTCAATGCAGTTCCCTGCAAGCCACAAAATCATGACAACTGTTGGCTACTGCAAGAGTCAGTTTGCTGGTCCACCCATGGTGAGTAAGGCCATGAGGCATGGGTGAGAAGTCATGTGTTGCAGCTTTTGTGAAGACATCTTTGGGATCACTAGTTGCAACTTCAGAAAAGCCCCCTTTCACTAGCAACCTAGATGGTGCTTGAGGACAGGCACCAGTGTAAAGCCCCCCAAATAGTTTGATTTTTACAAAAGTGGCACCAGGTTGGGGTGGGGGAGGGGGAGAAAGACAAGAAGCCAAACCTTGTTCAATTGCTTGCGGTTTAAGGGCTAGCATTTAAAACGTCCTCCGTTTCCCCTAGGTGACCATATGCAATATAACTCTCCTGCGTGTAAGAGAGGAGGAAAGGGAGCAGATGCTGCAAACATTTGGGTACAGACCTGCTCCTTATGCTGCAACGCTGTGCGCTGCAATGATGCCAGAAGCATTAATACTGGAGTGGTGTGGCAAAGAGACATGATTTCTTTGTTTAAGTGATAACAGATTTGCGTGATAAAGGGAACTGGGGAGATGGAATAGATTTAGACCATTGCAAGTTGTTTGACCTAGTACCAGATGATATTCAGATTAACAAACTAGCATTAGACAGTATCAGTAGAGCACATGTTAGATGGAGTGAGAAATGGCTAATTGACTGAGCTCAGAAAGGAGATGTCCATGGGGAATCATCATCCAACAGGGGATTTTCTAGTGGTTCACAAAGGTCCTTAAGCACCTAACTCCCGGGACAGTCCTGGAAAGTTTGACTCAGTCTGGAACATTAGATTTCAATTCCACATAGGAGACACTGGGAGGAAATGAACCGAGAGGGAGAGAAGAAATCCAATGCAAACACTAATCCAGTCTCTATCCTTCCTATAGGACCTCCCTTGTTCCAAGGCAGCTTTCGGGGGAGGGTGAGGCCTCTGTTCCCAGGACAGAACTCCGACTGCCCTCTATCTACAGGAACAATCTGTTGGTGTTGCTTTTACGGCAGATTTCTGAGTGGGAGCAGAAGTGGAGTCCCGGAGTTCACACTTCCCAGGAGCGGGGAGCTCACAAACCCCAGCTGGTTCTAAAAACCTCAGATTCACCTTGAGAGGAGAGTAAAGGCTCAGGCTCCCTCTTGCAGCCTTTCCTCTGTGTCACACCCAATGAACATTCCCTGCCATAGCGAGAGACCATTTCCCTCTTGGCGTGACGGAGAGACCATGGTTATGGCAGAGAAGTCAGGAATCCTGGGTTCTGTCTCTAATCCTGCCATTCAAACTGTGTGTGACATTTACCAATTCATTTCTCCCTGTTACTCAATTTACCTATCTGTATAATGGGCATATGTTCATAGTAACTTTCCTTTGTTAGGAGTTTTGAAGATCCTTCAATGAAAGGTGCTGCACATTATGATAATAGTTACCGATCTCTGATCCCAAAGCAACAGCCCCGTGTACTTGCAGAAAGTGCTCATATCTCCCCTCGGTCATCTGTCTTCAGATCTGTCCTTCTATTATCTACCCATCCCTCCTGGGCATTTACAGGGTATCAGACCCTATGGAGACATAGACATTATCCCTAGTTTTCTTAATAATCAACTATAATTTTTAAATATACACAAACACACAGAACAGCCAATTCCTCTCTGAATCAGTGGAGAGCCCAAGAGTTCTCATCTCCCTTTGGGAAGGGCCAGTAATTACTGTTTACTCCTAAAGATGGATAAAGAGCACAGAAGAACAGACATGGAAAGAGAGACATGAGCTCGAGTGAGTCTAGTCTCCAGCCTATTTGCATCCAGATGACGCTTCTCCCCTAGAGGTTGAGCAAACCCCACTGGGACTGCCAGAGCTATATTATAAACAGTGCACATCCCTGTGTCAGCTCTCGGCGTGGGATGCTGCTGCAGATGCTGTGGTGAGAGAGGTGTGAGACACAGCTACCTGAGAGGGATTCCCAGGGAAGACACGTCCATCTCAGAATTCACAGGTACCCCACTTCTTGCTGAGGAGCTCACCTGCTCGATAAATGCAGCGTTATGTGGGCATGATGGGATAGAGCAGTGGTTTTCAAACATTTTGCCTGGTGACCCAGTTGAAGAAAATTGTTGATGCCCGTGACCTAGTGGAGCTGGGGATGAGGATCTTGGGGAGGGGCTCAGGGCTGGGGTAAAGTGTTGGGGTGTGGGGGTGATGGCTGTGGGTTGGGGCCAGAAATGGGGGGTTTAGGGTGTGGGAGTGGATTCTGGGCTAGGGCAGGGGGTGGAGGTTTGAGAGGGAGTCAGGGCTCTGGGCTGCGGGTGCAGGCTCTGGGGTGGGGATGGGGATGAGGGCTTTGGGGTGCAGGAAGGGACTCCAGGTTGGGGGGGGGGCTAAGGGCTGGGGCAGGGGATTAGGGTGTGGGATTGGGGTGCAGACTTACCTCCAGCAGCTCCCGGTCAATGGTGCAGCCAGGGTGCAGAGGCTGGCTTCCCGCCTGTTCTGGCACTGCAGACTGCACTGTGCCTTGAAAGCAGCCAGCAGCAGGTCCGTTTCTTAGGCAGAGGTGCGCAAGCAGCTACACGCGGCTCTTGGCAGGGCAGAGCCAGTTCTCGGGGTGGGGGCAGTACGTGGAGGCCTGTGGCCTCCCCTGCCTAATAGCCACTTCCAGAGAGCAGCGCGGTGTCAGAACACGTAGGAATTATCTTGCCTTAGCCGGGCAGCACTGCTGATGGGACTTTTAACAGTCCAGTCGGCTATGCTCACCAGAGACACCGAGACCCAGTCCCTTCCATTCTGTGACCCAGTTCTGGGTTGTGACCCACAATTTGAAAACCACTGGGATAGAGAGTAGAACTGGGGTCCTTTCCACTCTGCACAGCCATTAAACATCCCAGGACCCATTCTACTGGTGATGGGATTGCTCTAGTAACATGGGTCAAAAGGTCACATTTTTCTGTGAACCCCCGTCTGCTTGCTGATGACCTCAAGCCCCGAGGTGGCTGCATTTCAGTGGCAAAGTGGATCCTTCAGGAAGAAAAGTGTTAATAGATGTACAATACAAGGCCAAATTCTGAGGCTGTGGCCTGTACTTTGCTAAGACCCAACTGAGGTAAAGCTCCCCTGGGGGAAAGAACTGACTAAAGACCTCAGTCATCAGCTATGTGTTAATGCACAGACACTGTCACCTCCTCCTCCTGCATTTCAGGGCTCTGTCTGTTAATGGGATGGGGAGTGGAGGCTGTTACCTGACTGTTATCTCCTGGAAAGCATGGAGCTGCTAGGGCTCCTCACTGGAATAATTCTAAGAATTTTCAGCACGGGCAAGACATCTTCTCTCCTAGCTTCATTTGAGAAGTCAGATGAACTGTTATGCCTCAAATTTTCAAAAAACAAACAAACAAACAAACAAACAAACAAACAAACAAAAACAATTTAGCAGAAAGCAGACACCCAGCATGGGAAATTTCAGTCCAAATGCTTAAAATTTGGCAAACTTATAAGCAACTGAATATGAGGTCTCCTAATGGAAGGTGTCAGACAGACTTAACTAATGGTGGTGCCACCAGCACCACCTACAATGGCCAACCCATTTGTGAATCCCATTCAGCTACGCTCTTTGCTCCAATAATGCCAGTGCCAAGGAGTTCCACAGGCCAAATATGGGGTATGTAATTTTTTTTTATGTTCAGACTTTCAATGTAACAGAATGTTCCCTTGTTCGTGTGTTGTGACACACCGTAAATATGAATGCCTGATCCATTTTCTTTAGTGATAGATTTATAGTCCAGAAGGGACCATTAGATCATCCAGTCTGAATTCCTGTATACCACAGGACATTAAATTTCATACAATAACCCCTGTATTGAGCTTCATAACTTGAGTGTGACTAAGGCCTGGTCTACACTAGGATTTTACATCATAGAATCATAGAGGGACAGGGTGAGAAGGGACCACAATGGTCCTCTAGTCTAATCCCCTGCCAGATGCAGGATTTGTTGTGCCTAAACCATCCAGGACAGATGACTATCCAGCCTCCTTTGGAAAACTTCCAGCAAAGGAGCTTCCACGACCTCCTGAGGCATATGTTCCATTGTCCTCCTGTTCTTACAGTTAGGCAGTTTCTCCTGAGATTTCATCTAAATCTTCTGTGTTGGACTTTGAACCCATTGCCTCTTGTCCTGCCCTCTGTGGCCAGAGAGAACAACTTTTCTCCATATTTTTATGGCAGCCTTTCAGGTACCTGAAGACAGCTATCATGTCCTACTTAAGCTCCTCTTTTCCAAACTAAAAATACCTAGTTCCTTCAGCTTCCTCTTATGGCTTGTATACCATCCCTTGGATCATCTTTGTTTTTCACCTTTGGATCCTTTCCAGTTTCTCTACATCCTTCCCATACATTAGTGACCCAAGCTGAACACAATACTACAGCTGAGGCCTGATCAGCATCAAATGGAGGAGTACGATCACCTCCCGTGACTTGCATGCTAATGCAACACAAAACTGCGTTTTCTCTTTTTACACTAGGAGAAATGTCCACACCCCTGACAGATGTAGCTATATCAAGCTTACACCAGTGTAAACAGCATGAGGTCGACAGAAGAATTCTTCCATCGTCCTTGCTACCACCTCTCAGGGAGGTGGAGAACCCCTGATGACAGTGGAAGTAATGTCTACACTGAAGTGCTACGGCAGAGCTGCTGTAGCATTTTAAGTGTAGACAAACCCTCAAGCAGATCTTCCATAAAAGTATCCAGTCTGGATCTGCAGATATGGGGAGTTGGAGAATTCACCACTTCCCTTCGCAGTTTGTTCCAACGGTTAATCACCCTCGGTGCGAAACATTTGGCCCTTATTTCCAGCGGGTTTCAGCTTTCAGCTATTAGGCCTTGCTCTGCCTTTCTCCGCTAGATAACAGACCCCATTAGTACCCATTATTTTCTCCCCAGGAAAGTCTCGCTTGATCATCTTTTTGATAATATAAATAGATAAAGCTCTTTAAATCTCTCCCACTGTTCGGCATTTTCTCCAGCCTCCATTCATTTTTGTGGCTCTATTCTGTACCTTCTCCAATTTTTCAACATCCTTTCAGAAATGTAGACCACAGCACTGCACACAGTCAGTTTCTCCAATGCCATGTGCAGAGGCAAAATCCTTTCCCTGCTCCATCGCACCATTCCCCTGTTTATGCATCCAAGCATCGCAATAGCCCTTTTGGCCACAGCATCGCATTTGAAGCTCATGATGAGTTGGTTGTCTACAGTGACCCATAAATCCTTTGTGGGGTCCCTGCATTCCATAATACAGTGCCCTAGACTGTTTCAATCTATTAAAATATTTTGTTTGCATGGGCCCAGCTCACCAAACGCTCCATATCAATCGGTGTGGCTGCCCTGTCCTCATAATTTTAACCACTCTGCCAACCTTTGGTCATCCGCAAATTTTATCTGCAATGATTTTCTATTTGCTTCCAGATCCTTGATGAAAATATTGAATAGCATCAGGCCTTGAACTGATCCCTACAGAGCCCCACTAGGAACACCCCCATTTGCTGACAATGGCCCATTGACAACTGCTTTCTGAGATCTGTCAATTAGCCTGATTTTAGTTCATTTTACATGTGCTCTACTGATATTGTATACTGTTCAAATTTTTATCTGAATATTTCCCCCTACTAAATCAAATGCCACTGAGAAATCAGTCCATTGCACTTGCATAGTTCCCTTGATCAGCCAAATGTGTACTTGCATTAAAGGATGAAATTCGGTTTATTTGATAGGACCTTTTTTCCACAAACCATGTTGTTGACTGACATTAATTATATTCCTAGATTTTTCTAAACTAATCTCATACCAGCTATTCCATTGTTTTCTAACCTGGTCAAATCTTGTTTTTCTAATTTCCCTTTATTTTTTTAAAATAGTTTACATTTAACACAGTACTGTCCTGTATTTGCCTTTCTTTTGGTTTGGATCTGCTGATGCATTATTGCATACTTCTGGTTCCAAATGAGATGTGTGGTTAATCGGTCAGTTCATAACTCTAGTGTTCGTAATTCTAAGGTTCTACTGTAGATGCTGTTTAACATCTTGACAGCTAATGGTCTTGGAAGTATTTTATCACCTTATGTGATACGAGTGCCTCATACTGCTTCTTTCCAAATGCAGAAAAAACATATTTCTCAAACACATCTACCTTTTCTGCAACAATTAAGAGTTTCCTTTCTCCATCTCATAATTGCCCTATACGTTTTCTAGGATTTATTTTGTTCTTAATATAGTTAATAACATCCTTTTTGTTATCCTTAGCCCTGCAAAGCATGAATTTTTCCCGGATGTTTTTAATGTCCCATATCAACTTTTATAACTTCTGATTTGTATTGATTTCTATCTATTTTTTCTTTTTCCCATGTGTTATATATGAATTTCCCCCACCCTAATTGCTACCTGCCCTTTCCCACTGAACCGGGTTTTTAGCCAAAGTTGTCCACTTTCTAGACTGTGGAATCGTAGCTTTTTGACTTGAAGAAGTCCCAATTTTCAATCGCATTTTTCTGTCTAAATATTTATTCCCAATAAATTTTGCTGATAATTGGCCTCAGCTTTGGACAATTAGCCCTTTTGAAGAACTAAGTATCTATAGATATTACTGGTTGGGAACTGTTCTTTGTTTGTCAATTTGAATTTAATCAATGTCGTCCTTCATTTTCCTCTCCTCTATCATATCCCCCCTTCTTTGTCTCTTCTCTAATCTAAACAGTCCCACTTTTCAGTCTGTCGGCATATGGCAGCCTCCCCCATTCTCATAGCCTGTCTTAGAAATCCCCTTTCTGTCTGCTATATCCTTAAAAGGGACTGGGTGACCAAAACTGAGCACATATCCAGAGCAGGGTATTCTCCATCGCATTCCTTCAGGCATCCGAACACTGTCTTCGGCCACTGCTGTGAATGAGCAGGTGTTTCCGTGGAGCTGCTATCAATGATGCCCAGGTCCTTTCCCTGAGGTGTGTTCTAGTTGAGTTGTTTGCCCCGGCACATCTTGGAAAGGGTTTGGTCTTTTTCCACTCTCAGATCTTCCTAAGCATGTGCATGCAGTTTCTCATATTAACTTTGTCTCTCCATCCAGGCATTTGTCGTGCGACGAATAGCCTAGACTCTGGGCACATACAGGAAGTCAGGGGAACGTACGGTATATACAGGAGACACCGTTCTGCCTCAGAGTTGGACACCTTGTCCCATACTCCATGTCAGATTCCAACACAACAGACTTCACGAACCCCTCCACCTTCATCCTGCTGGGCATTCCTGGCCTCGAGGCGGCCCACATCTGGATCTCCATCCCCTTCTGCGCCATGTACGCCATTGCTGTCTTGGGGAACTTCACCATCCTGTTCATTGTGAAGAGAGAGATGAGCCTCCATGGGCCCATGTATTATTTCCTCTGCATGCTGGCCGTCACCGACCTGGTCCTTTCTACGTCCATCCTGCCCAAAACACTGAGTATCTTCTGGTTCAATTCCAGGGAGATTGATTTCAATGCCTGCCTCACCCAGCTGTACTTCATTCACTGCTTCTCAGTGATAGAGTCTGGGATCTTCGTGGCCATGGGTTTTGATCGCTATGTGGCCATCTGTGATCCCCTGAGACATTCCACCATCCTGACAAACCCTGTGGTGGCCAAGATCAGCCTGGCCGTGGTGCTGCGTGGTGGCATGCTTGTAATGCCACATCCCTTCCTGGCGAGGTGGCGGCCATATTGCAGAACCAACATCATCCCCCACACACTCTGTGAGCACATGGCCGTGGTGAAGCTGGCTTGTTCCGACACTCGCGTCAGTAGTTACTATGGCCTCTTTGTGGTATTCTGCGTGCTCGGTCTGGATGTGTTTTTTATCACTGTATCCTATATCCAGATCCTCAGGGCCATCTTCAGTCTCCCCACAAAGGACGCCCGGCTCAAGACATTGGGGACCTGTGCCTCCCACCTCTGTGCCATCTTAGCCTTTTATGTCTCAACGATTTTCTCCTCCCTCACATACCGGTTTGGCCAGAATGTGGCCCTGCATTTCCATGTTCTCATTGCCAATGTGTACCTTCTGGTGCCCCCCATGTTAAATCCCATCATCTATGGGGTGAGAACCAAACAGATCCGGGACAGGCTGCTCCATCTCTTTACTCATAAAGGGACCTAAAAGTTTTCTTCTGGTCCTCTGGCTCTCAGCTCTGTGCAGAGCTGGCTGGTGAAATCGTCCTGGGCCCTCTTCCCTGAGTCCCTGACTGGTCAGTCAATGAATCATGAAACTCTTTCTGACCATACTGTGCTGTGTGAGGGTGACAAACTGGGGAATTGGTCTATGTACAACTCATTAATTCATAAGGTTGCCACCTGTGTAATTACTGGTAACTGGACCACTGAAGCACTGCCCCCTCCCCGCCTCGTCCCTGAATCCCCGCCTCCTTCTCTGCCTATTCCCTCTGGGCTCTGGCCCTTGTTGCTCACTCCTCCCCTCCATCTGTCACGCGCTGGATCATCTCCACTCCCTTCTCCCCTCAGCTGGGCTCCCTCTGCTCCTGCACTGGGAAGGGAGCAGCTGCAGCCTGACAAGGAGCCTGCAGTAAGTGTAAGGAGCAAGCAGCGCTGGGGCTGACAGGCCAATCAGGAGGAGAGAGGGAATCCAGGAAGCTGTGAAAAGAGCGGAGTGTTAGGAGTAGGGTTGTGTGGCAGATGGTCGAGATTGTTCATCGTACAGCTTGTGGGCCCTAAGGCTGAGCTACAAAGTCCTGAGGGAAGTGATCATTGTGTGGCTTATTTCCTTAGCTTTCAGCTCCCTTTTGTTCCTCCTGGCTGGGGGCCTGTAGCTGGCAGGGTCCCTGCAATGGGATAGACCTGTTACATTTCCTTTCCACCCTGGGAAAACCGATTTCCATCATTAGCCCTCTCCCACTGGGCTGCAAGGACCCTGCCCTCTGTCATGTCCTCCGGTTCTGCCAGCAGCTGTAGCTTCAAGTGCTGCCCGCGGCACATGATGGAGAAACGCTCGAGGGGTATTTTTTGGTCCCCTGCCGGGGGCACAGTACCAGCTGCACTATTCCTCAGGGGAGGCCCGGTGCTACCTCTGCCAGGTGACGGGGCATGTCCAGAGGGAGTGCCCCCTGGCCCTGCATGGAGTAGCGTCCGGAACTCCCGAGCCCTGGCAGGCTGCCGGCCCCATCATTGCCAGCGACCCTTGTTACCCAGCGTCCATAGTTGCCCCTCCTCCTTCCCTGCCTACCACTGCTCCCGCTTGGGCCCAGGGGGCAGCCCTACCTGCATGCCCAGATGAGTGTGTGAGCCCCACGTTTGCTGTGTGGAGCACAGGTGTCAGCTATCCACCAATCCCTGGTGTACCCCAAATTCATCGACCCAGAGACCCAAGTAACGGTGCAACCCCTTAAGGCCAACTCTTAACTTGCCTACAGCCAAATTGACCATCCAGGACAAGATCTGGTCAGGAATATGGACTTTTGAAGTCTATGATGATTATCCCATTCTCATGCTGCTGGGAGAAGACTTAGCCAACCATGTGAGGCTAACAAAAAGAGTGGGGATGGTCACCTGCAGCCATGATAAACAGGCCTCCACACCTAACTCCATTCCTGAGCCTCCTACAGGATCCCAGCCTAAGGTGGTGGAACCCAACCCCAGACCAGAGACTATGGCAGCAGTTGTAGATCCAGTTCCTGGAACCCAGCCAGAACCAGCCCAAGGATCAGAACTGGTGGAGCAGTCAGCACCAGAGCCCGTGCTTGCAACCCCACCAGAGTCAGGGGAGCCAGCACCAAAGGGAGCCACAGAGCCTGCACTGGCAGCAGCAGCTAAACCGGCACAAGAAGCTCAACAAAAGCCTGAAATACAACGGTCACAGTCGACGGAAACACCCCCATCACCTGCATCGCTTCCAGTGGAACCAAGCCCATGTCCACAACAGAGGAACTAATGTCTCCAGCATCAAGGGAGAAGTTCCAGGCAGAGCAGGAAGCGGATAAAAGCCTCACAGGAACTTGGATGGTGGTACGGAGCAACCCACCACCTCTCAGCTCTTCCAGGTTTGTTGTAGAAGGGGGACTCTTATACAAGGAAACCCTTTCTGGTGGGCACAAGGACTGGCATCCTCAGAGACAGTTGGTAGTTCCAATTAACTATAGGGAAAAGCTCTTGAGCTCAGCCCATGATCACCCTACTGGTCCTACTGGGGTGAACAGTACCAAAGACCATTTGGGGAAGTCATTTCACTGGGAGGGAATGGGCAAGGACATTTCTACCTATGTTCGGTCTTGTGAGGTGTTCCAGAGGGTAGGAAAGCACCAAGACCAGGTCAAGGCCCCTCTCCAGAAACTCCCCATTATTGAGGTTCCATTTCAGCATGTAGCTGTGGATATTCTGGGTCCTTTCCATAAGAAGACATCCAGAGGAAAGCTATGCCTACTGACCTGCATGGATTTTTCCACCCAATGGCCGAAAGCAGTAGTTCTAAGCAACACCAGGGCTAAAAATGTGAGCCAGGCATTGGCAGACATTTTTGGCAGGGTAAGAGCTAACTTCCCAGCAGGGACCATAAAATGTCTCGGGAAGCTCATGGGGTAAACCACTTGGTTGCCACCGCTTACCACCATCAAACAAATGGCCTAGTGGAGAAGTTCAATGGGACTTTGGGGGCCATGATATGTAAATCCATGAATGAGCACTCCAGTGATTGGGACCTAGTGTTACAGCCATTGCTCTTTGCCTACAGGGCTGTACCACATCCCAGTTTGGGGTTTTCACACTTTGAACTTGTTTATGGCCACCAAGTTAAGGGGCCATTACAGTTGGTAAAGCAGCAATGGGAGGAGGTTACATCTGTTCCAGAAACTAACATTTTGGACTTTGGGTATGTCTACACTACAAAATTAGGTCGATTTTATAGAAGTCAATTTTTAGAAATCGATTTTATACAATCGATTGCGTATGTCACACTAAGCGCATTAAGTCGGGGGAGTGCGTCCTCACTACCATGGCTATGATCGACTTACGGAGCGGTGCACTGTGGGTAGCTATCCCACAGTTCCCACAGTCTCCACTGCCCACTGGAATTCTGGGTTAAGCTCCCAATGCCTGATGGGGCAAAAACATTGTCATGAGTGGTTTTGGGTACATGTCGTCAGTCACCCCTCCCTCCGTGAAAGCAACGGCAGACAATCATTTTGCACCAGATACCAGGGCGATAAGAAGAGCACAGCAAGGCGTGCTGCACATCAGAGAGGCTTTGAAAACCAGTTTCATGACTGGCCGGGCTTCGGTGTGACAGATGTGTGTGTTTCTCCTTGATTTTAATTCCCTGTAAGCCAACCACCCTCCCTCTTCAAAATAAAGTAACTACTGTTTTGAAACCGTGCATTCATTCTTCATTAATTAAAAAAAATGAGATAACGGACAAGGTAGCCCAGGTGGGGTGAGGGAGGAGGGAAGGACAAGGCCACATTGCTTATTGTAGCCACACTAAAAATCAAAATGTTTGAATGACGCCTGCTGCTTGGGTCATCCTCTGCAGTGGAGTGGCTGGGTGCCTGGAGCCCCCCCCCCCACACATATTCTTGGGCGTCTGGGTGAGGAGGCTATGGAGCATGGGGAGGAGGGGAGGCGGTTATACAGTGCATGCAGCGGGGGTCTGTGCTCTTGTTGGCTTTCCTGCAGCTCCAACAGATGCGTCATCATGTCCATTTGCTCCCCCATTAGCCTCAGTATCACGTCCTGCCTCCGCTCTTTGCGCTCACTTAATTCTTTCCTGGCCTCTGCCACCAAATGCCTCCATGCATTAAGCTGTGCCCTATCAGTGTGAGAGGACTGCATGAGCTCGGAAATCATGTCATTGCGAGTGCATTTTANTGCCCCCTGTGTTGATTTTAATTCCCTGTAAGCCAACCACCCTCCCCCTTCAAAATAAAGTAACTACTGTTTTGAAACCATGCATTCTTTCTTCATTAATTAAAAAAAATGAGATAACGGACAAGTTAGCCCGGGTGGGGTGAGGGAGGAGGGAAGGACAAGGCCACATTGCTTATTGTAGCCACACTAAAAATCAAAATGTTGGAATGACGCCTGCTGCTTGGGCCATCCTCTGCAGTGGAGTGGCTGGGTGCCTGGAGCCTCCCCCCCACCCATGTTCTTGGGCGTCTGGGTGAGGAGGCTATGGAACATGCAGAGGAGGGGAGGCGGTTATACAGTGGATGCAACGGGGGTCTGTGCTCTTGTTGGCTTTCCTGCAGCTCCAACAGATGCGTCATCGTGTCCATTTGCTCCCCCATTAACCTCAGCATCGCGTCCTGCCTCCGCTCTTTGCGCTCACTTAATTCTTTCCTTGCCTCTGCCACTGAATGCCTCCATGCATTAAGCTGTGCCCTATCAGTGCGAGAGGACTGCATGAGCTCGGAAATCATGTCATTGCGAGTGCATTTTGTTCGCCTTCTACTCTGCGATAACCTCAGGGACAGAGATGATAGGGGGAGTGTAGAAACATTCTATGCTCTGCGATTCTGGGGGGACTGCATGGTCACCTGTGCTGCTGAGTTCGTCACGCTGACCAAACAGGAAATTATATTAAAAAGTTCTCGTGGCTTTTCCTGTGTACCTGGCTAGTGCATTGTAGTTCAAAGTGCTGTCCAGAGCGATCACAATGGAGCACTCTGGGATAGGTCCCGGAGGCCAATACCGTCGATATGCGTCCGCACTACCCCAAATTCGACCGAGCAAAGTCAATTTTAGCACTACTCCCCTCGCCGGGGAGAAGTACAGAAGTTGATTTTAAGGGCCCTTTAGGTCGACGGAACGGGGTTGGTTGTGTGGACGCATTCACTTTTAAATCGACCTAATGCGGCTAAATTTGACCTAACCCCATAGTGTAGACCAGGCCTTTGTAACGAGCCTGCAAAACACAGTTTCTTCCAGCTTATTGGAAATTTCTTCCAGCTTGCAATGCATGTGACAGGAGGGGTCCACCCCCATTGGTCAAATATTCTCCATTGTCCCCATGCTCCCTTACACAGAGTACCCACGTTAGTGAATTCTTCCCTAGATGGGTGTTGATGACAGCAACTAACACTGCCTGGCTACTCTGTTGTTCTACCTGAAGGGCTGGTTGTGGGTGTTTCCAGGCTCACACCATACTTTAGTAACTTACATATAGCAAGATTTCATAACTTCATAGACAATGAAAGTACACACCACCCAATGAGGTATTAATGTTTAGCTGATCAAGACTTTGAGAATGATACTTCACAAGACATACTTTGTACAAAACACACCATAATTACATCACCATGGTAAATGAGGGGTGCTTTGAGGTGCAGAGATCATTCAAAGAGTGACAAGGTGAGGGGAGGAGATGAGCGAGTGACAGGGCTGGGGGGCCTTGAGGGGAAGAGGCAAAGCAGGGGTGGGGCCTTAGAGGAAGAGGTGGGGAAGGGTTGTGGGGCTAAAGAGGCCAAGTTACCAGCAATTAGAAAAGTGGCAAACCTATGAGTTGTACATAGACGTATGTCACACTGACACAGCACAGTAAGGTCAGGAAAGGATTTCATCGCTCTTTGACTGTCCAGCAAGTCATTCAGGAAAGATTGCCCAGCACCATGTCACCAGCCAGCTCTGCATGGAGCTCGGTGTGAGACCTAGAGCACCAGGAGAAAACTTTAGGTTCCTTTATGAGTAAAAAGCCCAAGAAGCCTGTCACGGATCTGTTTGGTCCTCACCCCATAGATGATGGGGTTTAGCATGGGAGGCACTAGGAGGTAGACGTTAGCCATGAGAACCTGGAAATTCAGGGCCACATTCTGGACAAACCGGGACATAAGGGAGGAGAAGAGACCTGGGATATAAAAGGCTAAGATGGCACAGAGGTGGGAGCCGCAGGTGCCAAAAGTCTTCAGCCGGGCATCCTTTGTGGGGAGGCTGAAGATGGCCCTGAGGATCTGGGTATAGGACACTGTGATAAAAAACACATCCAGACCGAGCACACACAATACCAGAAAGAGGCCATAGTAACTACTGACGTGGGTGTCAGTACAGGCCAGTTTCACCACGGCCATGTGCTCACAGTGTGTGTGGGAGATTATGTTGGTTCTGCAATATGACCAATGCCTCGCCAGGAGGAGATAGGGCAGTATGAGCATGCCACTGCGCAGCACCACAGCCAGTCCAATCTTGGCCACCACAGGGTTTGTCAGGGTGCTGGAATGTCTCAGAGGATTGCAGATGGCCATGTAGCGATCAAAAGCCATGGCCACTAAGATTCCAGACTCCATCATGAAGAAGCAGTGAATGAAGTACATCTGGGTGAGGCAGGAACTGAAATAGATCTCCCTGGAATTGAACCACAAGATGGTCAGCGTTTTGGGAAGGATAGATGTAGGCAGGACCAGGTCGGTGACAGCCAGCATGCAGAGGAAATAGTACATGGGTCCATGGAGCCTCGGCTCCCTCTTCACGATGATCAGGATAGTGAAGTTCCCCAACAGGGCTATGGTATACATGGCGCAGAAGGGGATGGAAATCCAGACATGGGCCATCTCCAAGCCAGGAATGCCCAGCAGGATGAAGGTGGAGGGGTTTGTGAAGTCGGTTGTGTTGGAATCTGACATGGAGTAGGGGAGAAGGTGTCCAACTCTGAGGCCAAATGGTGTCTGCTGCATGTGTCGTATGTTTTCCTGAATTCCTGTATGTGCCCAGGATCTAGGGTAATGGTCACAATACAAATGCCTGGATAGAGAAACAATGTTAATATGAGACACTACATGCACTACTGGAGGCATTCTCATGGGTGAAGCAGATCGGTCGCTCTTGAAACACTGAAAAATGACGTTTTCATTCTTCAGATAAATTCATTATGAACAACTGACCCTACTAATCATAGAATCATAGAATATCAGGGTTGGAAGGGACCTCAGGAGGTCATCTAGTCCAAAGCCCTGCTCAAAGCAGGACCTAATTCCAACTAAATCATCCCAGACAGGGCTTTGTCAAGCCTGACCTTAAAAACCTCTAAGGAAGGAGATTCCACCACCTCCCTAGGTAACCCATTCCAGTGCTTCACCACCCTCCTAGTGAAAAAGTTTTTCCTAATATCCAATCTAAACATCCCTCACTGCAACTTGAGACTGTTATTCCTTGTTCTGTCATCTGGCACCACTGTGAACAGTCTAGATCCATCCTCTTTGGAACCCCTTTCAGGTAGTTGAAAGCAGCTATCAAATCCCCCCTCATTCTTCTCTTCTGCAGACTAAACAATCCCAGTTCCCTCAGCCTCTCCTCATAAGTCATGTGCTTCAGCCCCCTAATCATTTTTGTTGCTCTCCACTGGACTCTTTCCAATTTTTCCACATCCTTCTTGTAGTGTGGGGCCCAAAACTGGACACAGTACTCCAGGTAAGGCCTCACCAATGTCGGATAGAGGAGAATGATCACGTCCCTCGATCTGCCGGCAATGCCCCTATTTATACAGCCCAAAATGCTATTAGCCTTCTTGGCAACAAGGGCACACTGTCGACTCATATCCAAAGCAAGCAAAGAGTTTAGCTGACAGGGATTCACAAATGGATTAGGCATTGTAGGTGGTACTGGTGACACCACCTGTTTAGTTGCTTATAACTCTCCCAAACTTTAAACATATAAACTGAAATTTCCCACGGTGGGTGTGTGCTTCCTGCTGATTTTTTTTTTTTTTAATTTTAGCCTTTACAGTTCAGCCGAGTTTTCGAATGAAGCTGGGAGAGAAGATGTCTTGCCCATGTTGAAAAATTCTTATAATTGTTCCAGTGAGGAGCCCAGGCACCTCCATGCCTTACAACAGATGAAAGTCAGGTAAGAACACGCCCTGCCTCCGTTAACAGCCAGAGCCCTGAAATGCAAGAGGAGGTGGGGAGAGTGTCTGTGCATTTACAGAGCGCTGGCTTCTGAGGTGTTTACTCAGTTTATACTCAAAAGGGAGTTTTGCCTCAGTTGGGCCTGAGCAAACTAAGGGCCAAAGCCTCGGAATTTGGCCTTGTATTGCACATCTACTAACAGCTTTCACCCTGAAGGATCCCCTGTGCCACTGAAATGCAGCCACCTCGGGGTTAAGCCACCGCTTAAGCCATCAGCTGGGGGGGGGGGGACAGCAAAGAGTGACATATTGGCCTGAGATACTGGAGCAACCTCATATCCTGTGGTAAGATCCCTGGGATGTTTAGTGGCTGTGTGGAGCAGAAAGGACCACAGACCTATTCTCTATCCCATCATGCACACATTGCACTGGGTTTGTCGAGCAGGTGAGCTCCTCAGCAAGAGATGGGTACCTGTGAATCCTGAGATGGAAGCGTCTTCCCTGCGAATCCCCCTCAGGTAGCCGTGTCCCACACCTCTCTCACCCCAGCATCTGCAGCAGCATCCCACGCAGAGAGCTGACACAGGGATGTGCAGCATTTATAATATAGCTCTGTGCAATCCCAGTGGGGTTCGCTCAGCCTCTAGGGGAGAAGCAGCATCTGGATGTAAACAGGCTGGAGACCGGCCTGTCTGCACTTCTGTGCTATTTATCCAGCTTTAGGAGTAAACAGTAATTAAGGAACCTTCCCAAAGGGAGATGAGAACTCTTGGGCTCTGTGCTGAGTCAGAGAGGAATTGGCTGTTCTGTGTATTTCTGTACATTTAAAAATTATAGTTGATTAGTAAGAAAACAAGGGATAATGCCTAGATCTCCATAGGGTCTGACACCCTGTAAATGCCCAGGATGGATGGGTAGATAGTAGACAGACAGATCTGGAGACAGATGACTGAGGGGACACAAACACTCTCTGCAGACAACCGGGACTGTCGCTAAGGGATCAGAGATCTGTAATTCTCATCAGTAACTATCATCATACTGTGCAGCACCTTTCATTCAAGAATCTTCAAAACATCTAGCAAAGGAAAATCACTATGAACATATCCCCATTATACAGATAGGTAAACTGAGGCACAGGGAGACATGAATTGGCCAAGGTCACACAGAGAATTAATGGAAGGATGACAGACAAAACCCAGGTGTCCTGTCTTCCCTGCCCGAACTACGATCTCTCCATCATACCAAGAGGGAAATGGACCCACGGTGTAGTAGGGACTTTTCATTGGGTGGGATGCAGGGGAAAGGCTGGAAGAGGGAGCCTGAGCCTTCGCCATCCTCTGAAGGTGAATCTGAGGTTTTCAAAACTAACTGGAGTTTGTGAGCTCCCTGCTCCTGTGAGGTGTGAATTCTGGGATCCCACTTCTGCTCCCACTCAGAAACCTGCCAACGCATCACAGTCACTGGGGTCACTTCGGGGGAACAGACTTAGTAAAAGCAACACCAACAGAATGTTCCTGTGGATAGAGTGTAGACAGGGGCCTGTCCTGGGGACAGTCTCTCTAGGTGGAATAGAAATCTATTGTTCCAGCCAGAGTCAGACATTCCAGGACTGATCTGCCTGGAGGGTGCTTCTGTAACCCACGCACCTCCTGGCTGTAGTGCTCTGTCCCATCTAGTAGCACCAAGAGCACTTAGTGAGCGATTGGGTCTGCTTTACAGCCTTAGCTAAGGGCTATGTGGCTTTTCACTCATGCAGTAGAGGCTTCAGATGTCCCAGGTTCGATCCTGCACACTGACAACCGGGGTCTGTCAGTGTTACGAGTGGGGGCTCATCTGGGATTTGAATGTGGGAAGTCTCTGAAGCTTGGGACATGCTTCAGCAGCTAGGGAAGGGGTCTCCAAACTTTATGAGACGAGGGCCATATTAGATTTTTGAAGGGGCTTTGCGGGCCGAAGCGACTGTGAAAGAAATTAAATATATGCAAATATATGCAAAATCATTAAAAAAACAACACTACTCTACTGTGTCAGTGTTGCATTAAATTCTAAATCAGGTATAAAAATTAATCGATGCAGGTACTGTGAAATCACACAATATTTGTCAATACATTAAAAATCATTTCACATCATTTTTTATTTTATTTCTAAGAACTCTCACATTTGTATCATACAAATACTGTTTGGTTCTATTAGTGCTGTAGTTAAAATTTAACCATTATGAAATTGTTAATTTCCATCTTCTTTACTCCATTTATTGGAGATGTAATTAAGCATCTGGTTGTATTTTTACGCTAAGGCAGGGGTCCGTGCCTGCTCGGCTGCAGCAGCAACTCTCCCCTAAGTTGGCTCCCCTTTTGGGGGGACACTGGCTCCCAGAGGCACTCACCCCTCCGCACAGCTCAGCTGTGCTGCCGGCGGCCCCTCCCCCTGCCTGCTCAGCTGTTCGCTTCTCCCCTGTTGGTTGGAGGGCCGGATCCGGCCTGCGGGCCGTAGTTTGGAGACCCCTGAGCTAGGGGAAGTACGTAACCCACACACCTCGTCGGAGTGGTGCTCTGTCCCATCTAGTGGCACTTAGAGCTAGATTGAATCTGCTCTGCAGTCTTAGCTAAGGACCCTGTACTTTTAAGCTCGCACAGTAGAGGCTCATGGTCCCAGGTTTGATCCTGGGTTTGTCAGTACTACACTTGGATTCCCACAGCTGAACTCTCTGCCTGCTCATCTGGGTTATCGGGGTTATTTCTCTGGTGCTGAGCACCTGGGGTTTGAAGCACTGGAATAAGACTGAACAAATTCCCCTGTCCGAGCCCAATAAGGGCACCGTGTCCACCTGTGTTCAAGTTACTAACACTCTGTAGCTGTATGTAGTTTGATCTTCGTTTGTCGCTAAGGCAAAGGGGTGTGAGGGGGGGCTAGGCCCTGATTTGTCTGGATTATTGTGCTGATTATTTATGATCACTATTTGTATTGTGGAAGCCTCCAGAGGCCCCACTCCAGTTCAGGGCCCCTTGTGCTGGGCCCTTCGCAAACACAGAGGGAGAAACAGTCCCTTCCCATTTATAAATAAAATTCAGACAAGACACAGCTACTGTGTGTAACAAACCAGAAACGGGGTAGGAAGGGAGATGGGGGAGGAACAGCACTAAGAATGGGGGTTACATAGGCTGCTGGATGGGTGTGAGACAGCGGAAATGCACAGCCCTGCCCATTTGAAATATGTACTGGGCCTTTAAGAGAAGAGCGGATGTTCAGGGGAACTAGATTGGGGCTGGTGTGAATGGGCACACTACATCCTGTAGATGGAACAACTGCAACCCTCAAGGAGTTGAACTTCTCGGGTAATGAAGCAGACTCCAGGAAGAGATTCAGGCAGAGTTTTGAGAAATATCTATGAAAGCAGATGGGTTTGGTGAGAAAGACCAGCAGAAGAAAATTGCAATCTTCTTAAACATTGCACAACTTGAGGCAGTGGATGTGTTTACTATCATGAAACTCAGGTTTTGTCTAAACTATCTATTTTGTTGGTAAAACTTTTCTTGGTCAGGGGTGTGAAAAACACATTGGGGTTGGTTTAATTGTGCCGGCAGGAGAGCTCTCTCCCATTGGCATAGAGCGGCTACACGGGAGACCTTACAGCGGCGCAGCTGCAGCAGTGCGATTGTGAGATCTATAGTGTAGACATGGCCTCAGTCAGGCAGAGGGAGCAGGTTATTCCACGTTTTGCAGATATTTGAAGAGCCTTGCGTGGCGCAAAAGAGCAAAACATTCCAAGGGAAAAAGTTTCACCTTAGAAGAGAAAAGTAAGGTGAGTCCTTTGAAGAATTCCTAACAGATGGAAGTGGGGGA
Source organism: Platysternon megacephalum (assembly GCA_003942145.1). Lineage (NCBI taxonomy): Eukaryota > Metazoa > Chordata > Testudines > Platysternidae > Platysternon > Platysternon megacephalum. The sequence continues at coordinate 87,138 of QXTE01000662.1, read as the reverse complement.
ATGGTCCCCTCTTGTGGGGAACATCCCTGGCTTATACACCACTCCGGTGGAATTGGCTATCAAAAGGATCTGAGCCCCTGCTCCCACTCCCTTTGCCCAGAGACCTGCCTGACCTCGAGAGCTCCCCTGGGTGGCAGAGTCCTCGTAACCATGACAAGGCTGGGCCCAGGATTCCTGGGGGTCTTGAACCCCAACCCTTCTGTGGTTACTTAGGACAGGGGCTAAGGTGTCCCCACTCTGGGGTGCTCTCTCCACACTGGACACTTCTCTGACCCACTGTTAAAATGTATTAAACAGCAATCAATTTTAAGAAATAAGGATAAAATGGGAAAGGTTAAAGGAAAACATGTAACCTCACCCTGTGGGCAAGGGGGAACCCCAAACAGCCGTGTCTGGATGTAAGGGCAGTGCACAGTCTGTTCCTCACATGTCCCAGGTCTCGTCCCCAGGCCCCGGCTGTCCTGCATGGATGCCATGGGTTGGACACTTGCTCTGACTGTGGCCAAACGCCCTCAGGTTCTGGGTGGCAGGACCCTTCTTCTCAGAGTCAGCCTCTTGGCTGGGGGCTTCTCCCTGCATTGGGCCCTCTGCCCAGCATCCCCCTTCCTCTCCCCAGCTGCTCACCACACCTGGCTCTGGACTGCTCCAGCCTCTGCTCCAGCCAGAGCTCCAGCCCCATTGCTGCCCCAGCCCCAGCTCCGGCCCCAGCACTGCTGCTGCTCTGCCTCCAGCTTCCTGGGTTGCTTCTCTGGCCCCTCTGGTTAGAACTGCTGCAGCTCTGCTCCCAGCTCAGATTGCTGGGCTGCTTCTCTGGCTCTGTCCGGCGTGGCTCTGCTCCCAGCTCAGCCCAGGCCCAGGATCTCTTGTTAGCTCGCTCCCACTCTAGCCCAGGCAGCCCCAATTCACATGTAGGATGGGACCCACGGGACCTCCTGACTCCCTCATTGGCCTGCATGCCCTGTCAATCAGGCTGACCAGGAGCGTTGGCCTATCCCCATTGCCCCTGTGGCCTGTCAGTCTCAGGATCCTGGTTTCCCATCAACTCTCCTTCTACCTTTTGGTACTGGGAGCTGGGCAACCAAAAATCCTCAGTATGATTTACTAAGGGGCCAAAAGTCCCCTCACACAGAGCTGAAACTAAAGAGCCCAACCTGCAACTGTGGACAGTTAACAGAAACCTTCAGTGCTTAGGTCCAAATTCAGTGCAACTGGAATTATAGATACAAAGCACCAGACACACAATGGTTTGGTTCATGCAGCAAAGAATGCTGGGAGTATTATGTAGAGAGACGTAGGGGTGCACAAAGACTCACAGGGAGTCTGGTTCATTTGCTATGAGTGGCATTGAGTAGTAAGCATCATTGGGCTTTGAATTTCCTGTATTCTTTTCAACCTTCCCAGACCTGAACTGTGGCACCCAGGGTGTGACAAGGACCCAGAATGAAGCTGACAAAAATATTGTCCTTGCAGGGGACTCTAGATAGATTTGTAGATTATATGGCCAGGGGGGAATCATTGTGATCATCTGCTCTGACCTCCTGTATCACACAGGCTGTAGGAGTGCCCTGGATTAATTCCTGTTTGAACTCAAACAGATCTTTGAGGAAAACATCTCATCTTGATTGAAATGTAGCCAGTGACAGAGATACACCACGAGCCTTGCTAAATTGTTCCAATGGTAAATTACCCCGTGTTAAAAATTCCCACTTTGTCTCTAGTCTTAATTTGTCTGCCTTCAATGCCCAGCCACCGGCTCTTGTTCGACGCTTGCCTGCTAGCTTTAAGAGCCCGGTATTATAACATTTCTCTTCCCCATTAAAAGTGCTGATAGAACGCAATCACATCACTCCATAACCATCTCCTCGTTAAGAGACTGAGCTCATTGAGTTACTGGGACAGCCTTGCACTGCCCCCCGTCGCCAAGAAAGTTCTGTCTCCTGCACAGATGAACTTTATCCCTGCTGTTGAGAGCCCCATTGTGCCAGAGAAGTGCAGTTGCTGACCATGATCTTTATCCTGGAACTGTGAGTCTGTGAGTCCCCAGGCCATTGAGTACCTTGAAGATGAGGAGCAGGACCTTGAACTTGACTTCATGTTTTCTGGGGAGCCAGTGCAGAGGGCGGACGACAGATCTCATTTGCTTGCAGTAGCTTGTGTCGCTGAGGAGACTCTCTGCAGCTAGTTGGAGTTTCGTAAGCAGTGAAGGCATCACACCCAGGTATTTATTATTGCTACAGTCCAGACAGGAGTGATGAAGTCCTATATAACTGAGGCCAGGCCATCATTCACCAGGATGGGATGGAGTCTCCTAATCAACCAGATATGGCAGAAAGCACTACTCACAGACCCTGCTAGTGGTGTGTTCATATGGGAAGGACAGGAGGAGCTTGGTGTCACCTGCATATTGCTGGCATTTGAATCCATGTTCTATGACCAGTTCCCGTAGTGACTGCATGGAGATTTTGAAAAGCCCCAGAGAGAGAATTGATCCTTGAGGACTCTACCAGGGAGAGGTCTAGTGCTGGGAGGTGCAGTTTCCCATCATCATTACTTGACTGCATCCTGCCAGGAAGGATTAAAACCATTTTAGTGCATCCCTCTGCACACATGCTGCCTCTTAGGTGAGACAGCAGCATCTCACTGCCAAGAGTGTCAAATAATGCCAAGAGGTCCAGGAGGCTAAGCTACCCTCCCTCCATTGACAGGAGGAAATGGTCCATCGGTGCCTCTAGAGCAGCTGAAGTGGAGATAAACTGATAGAAATTAGAAGGTGTGAAATATAAAATTTGATAAGGGGAGCAAATGACTCCAGAATCAAATCCATTGTTAGGAGCCTAAGGAAAATAAGAAGATTTTAACTATATTAAAAACAAAGGAACTCCTATGAATGGTACAGCCCTTTACTAGGTTGTGATGGGTTGTCAGGCTGGCGTGCAGTCTGGGAGCTGTTGGAACCACTGTGCTACTAATCCTTCAGCAGGGTTGGCCTTTCCCATGCTGCTCTGCAACCCTCTCCAGGGACTGCCATGATTTACAATGGAGCACCAGCCACGTTCTTGGAATGTACTGGAGACTTTTTTTTATTTCAGAAGGTGGAGAAAGCTAGTAGGGGAGAGGCTGTTCTAGAGTTGATTTTGACAAATAGGGAGGAACTTTTTGAGAATTTGAAAGTGCAACTCAGCTTGGCAGAAAGTGATCATGAAATGATAGATTTCATAATGCTAAGGAATGATAGGAGGGAGAACAGCCAAAAAAAAAAGACAATGGATTTCAAGAAGGCAGACTTTAGCAAACCCAGGGAGTTGGTAATTGTTAGAAGGCTTATTCCTTCACCCTCCCACTTCCCTGGTCCTTCTCTCATGAACAGAGAGCAACAATCCGAAGGTGCAAACAATTCAATGTTTATTGGGGTGAACTTCCAGCAAGCTTAAATCCAAGTTCCTTTTTCCTTATTTTCGAATCCCAACTTACTTCCTGTTTGCCCCTAATTTATATAGTCATATTCTCTGCTATACCTTAGCCAATCATTTTACTGAAATCTATCTAACCAATCCGAACATATTGTAACATCACTTTGTAACTGGCATATAAGGTGGGATGCACATTAGAACTGGCAGAAAGAGGGAGCCATGGGGTGGGGGTTGATTACAAAGGAAAAGGAGAGATGGACCTAAATGCATGGAGAGAGAGAGAGATGGGACAAAATCCATTGAAACGGGGACTTCCTGTCTCTTCTGTTCTGGAGAGCACTTTCCAAGGGAGAAGAGAAATCCTCTCCCTGANAATTTGCTTTGGTGTTGTATTTTGCAAACTGTAAACATCATATATGAAGCCAAATACTGAAGTAATTTGCTCATCAATGTGAATCTTTCCTCAACCGAATGTATTGCTGTGTCAATGACTGCAAAGTAAAAGTTCACTTTGAATTTTTCTTTCGGATTATAAATACGTTCATCATCTGCTTCATATATGAACTGCTTTCTCTTTTTTCTAATACGGATTGGATCTGGTTCAAAAAGTGCCAGTACATCCAACTCCTCCGCAAGTTCACCTGCATCTACCAATGTTTTCTCAAAGGCTGCGTCACGTCTGCAGCCCACAAGAAACTTCTTGCTTTCTCCAAGTTGATTAATGGCATCACTTATGTCCAATTCTTTTGCCTGAAGTTGTTTGCTAGTCATGTTGATCTCAAACAATATGTCATACCACAAAACAAGAGAAACAAGAAACTTGAAACTAGAAATGGCTTTTGTAAGATCCTTTGCATCAACTTGTGACGTACTTCCAGATGATGCTGTTAGAGTAGTGTCTTCATAGATGTCTATCAGAGCATCATAGATGTCACCAAGCTGATAGCGAAGAGGTTTCAAGGCATCGATTCGACTTTCCCATCTTGTTTCACTCAATGGTTTAACTGTGAGATTAGATACGTGGCGTGTTAGAACTTCCCAGCGATGTGTAGAAGCTGAGAAATACACATACACACGTTGAACTAAATCAAAGAAGGCGGTTGCCTCCAAGCAACACTTTGCAGCATCATTAACAACCAAATTCAATGAATGTGCACTGCAAGGAACAAAAAAGGCTCGTGGATTAATATCCAAAATTCTTCGCTGGACACCATTTTCTTTCCCTTTCATATTGCTCCCATTGTCATAGCCTTGA
>QXTE01000662.1:0-81773 GCA_003942145.1 Platysternon megacephalum | reverse complement strand
CTCTTTAAAGTTTGAGGTAAACTGACTATAAACTGCTTAATGGATAATTATGTTATGTTAATCCAGGTAGATAATTACTGGTGATGTTTAGGANCAGGGGAGGCTGGCTGGATCAGTACTGGAACTAGAGCACCTGGGGAAACACTAAGGGCCGAGGAGTCATATTTGGGTGAAGAGAACATCTTGTGATCACCTCCCTGCCCAGCTCCACTCCCCTTCCACTCACAGTCCCCTAGCATTCATGTAGCAGCTCCAGGTTTGCTGTCACAGCCCTGCTCAAGCTCTTATGGCTGGACACCCACCAGGCAGCTGTGTTTGGGTTCCACACACTGGACCCATGTGCTTCTGAGTTGGAGCAGTGTTCAGGCCCTGCCTCTGGCTCTGGGTCTCTAGGTTCACTCTGTCAGGGTGCAGCTTCCATTCTAGAAACTCCCTCTGGGAGCGGACACCTGCACAACAAGGCCCTGAGACTAATTTTGACTCAGATCCCCCAGACTCTCCAGTTGCTTCAACACACCTTTCCCAGAGTTCTTGCATGAGCGCACTCTGTTTCCAGTTTCTCTCTTTCGGGGCAAACAGAGCCAGGCATTGCAAAAGTGGTTGTTTGACACCTGGCCAGAAAGGGTTAAGCAACTTGTAGGCTAATTGACCTAAATTCAACCTATAGAGACATATTAGAAAAGTATGTAAATGGTAATTAGGGCCATTCCATGTTGGATAGGCTAGAGCTTTGAAATGTAGACTTGTATTGTTAAATAATAATAAGAAGATAGTGACTGTAGTTTTCTGTTTACCTATATCAAGTTAGAGGTTAACAATGTAACCGAATGGTTCCTGTCTAGGGCTGTATTCTGTTAATTCAGAGATTAAAAGGACATATTATTAAATGAAACTTGAGTGTAATAATAATATTATCTATATGGCTCTTTAAAGTTTGAGGTAAACTGACTATAAACTGCTTAATGGATAATTATGTTATGTTAATCCAGGTAGATAATTACTGGTGATGTTTAGGAAATAGAAGGTTACTTAAAAAGCCTGTTATTCACCCAAGGACTTCTGTGCTGCTTAGAAAGTGTATAAAAGGGCTCTTGGGACCTGATCCCAAGAGCCGATTAGCTCCTCTCCCTCCCCCCAGCCTCTCACCCACTGCGATCAGCTGTTCAGTGGCATGCAGGAGGCCCTCGGGGGCAGGGGGAGGAGCAGGGGCCGGAAGGGGGAGGAGAGAATATGGGAAAGGGAGGGAAGGAGTGGAGTGGGGGCAGGGTGTGGGGCAGAGCGGGAGTCGAGCACCCCCCCAGGTACTGGAGAATTTGCCACCTCTGCTCCTAATGACCCTCGGATTTGCTGGACCCTCACTGGTCTTCTCCAGGAAGCAACCGGTCACTTGGTGCTGGATGCACCTCCATGTTTCCTGTCACAAAATTGCATTGGCAGGCCCCTCAAAATACAGACTATACTCAGTGCTTAATTTGTAATGAAAGAAATGCCGGGGCTCAAGCAATACAGTGCCTGGGCTCAGGCATTTTTTTTTACATTCATAACTGATGCAGCAAGCCTAGAGGTCCTGGAGCTCTGAACTGCCAAGCCTAGAGGTCCTGGAGCTCTGAACTGCCAAGCCTAGAGGTGTCAGGGGTCATTTCTGGCAAGTCCTGGAAAAAGCTGAGCACTGACTATACTGTCCTGATGTTCCCTTTTCATCTCTGCAATTGCTGTCGTCACCACAGGCGTTCATTGTGATTGTGAATTGGAAGGGAGGTCTCCATGGAGATGTCGAGGTGACAAGGAGGGCTCCATAGTGATGGTGAATGGGAGGGGAGGGCCCATTAGAGAATCACTCCATTAAAATGCTCCCCCCTATGAAATAGCATGAAATTCCTGGCTTAGAAGACCCTGGGGACAAAGTTCCTCTTCTGCCTTGGTGGATCTTGCACTTTCTGGCGGATTTGCTCGCCTCAGAGGTTCATGGCAGTCCTCAGTTTGGCTCCTTTTGTTAGTGGCATAAATATGCCATTCACTTAGCTAACCTCATCACTGGGCAACATGGGGAAAGGGAGGAGAACAATCCCCTCAGTCTCTGCTGACCCATCTAGTGGGTCGGGGGACAGGCCAGAGACCTTCCCCTCTGGTGGGACTCACAGTCCAGGTCAACTCCTCTTGTATCAAATAGGGAGTTGGGGGAATGGGGGGAACCTGAGCCCACCCTCTACTCCAGGTTCTAGACCAGGGCCCTGTGGATCACAACTGTTTACAGTGTCTCCTGTAACTGGGAGGAGAGGTAGATACGCTGGAGGGTAGGGATAGGATACAGAGGGACCTAGACAAATTAGAGGATTGGGCCAAAAGAAACCTGATGAGTTTCAACAAGGACAAGTGCAGAGTCCTGCACTTAGGATGGAAGAATCCCATGCACTGTTACAGACTAGGGACCGAATGGCTAGGAAGCAGTTCTGCAGAAAAGGACCTGGGGGTTACAGTGGACGAGAAGCTGGATATGAGTCGAGAGTGTGCCCTTGTTGCCAAGAAGACTAACAGCATTTTGGGCTGTATAAGTTGGGGCATTGCCAGCAGATTGAGGGACTTAATCATTCCCCTCTATTCGACATTGGTGAGACCTCACCTGGAGTACTGTGTCCAGTTTTGGGGCCCACACTACAAGAAGGATGTGGAAAAATTGGAAAGAGTCGAGCAGAGGGCAAAAAAAAATGATTAGGGGGCTGCAGCACATGATTTACGAGGAGAGGCTGAGGGAACTGGGATTGTGTAGTCTGCAGAAGAGAAGAATGAGGGGGGATTTGATAGCTGCTTTCAACTACTTGAAAGGGGGTGTGATGGGTTGGATCGCAGAAACCCCCTTGGGAACTGCCAACTGATGTGCCAAGACTACTTCTGCCCCTGCTTTCCCTTCCAGACCAGGACTCCAGCACCCCGTCCTGCTGAGCCAGACACGCCCGTCTGTTGCAACACAGACCCAGGGTCTGCACCATGTGCCCCAAAGCTGCAGACTTAACCTGAAAGCAGCTTACACAAGTGTTCCTCTCTTTAACACTCAGATGCCCAACTCCCAATGGGGTCCAAACCCCAGATAAATCCGTTTTACCCTGTATAAAGCGTATACAAGGTAAACTCATAAATTGTTCACCCTCTATAACAATGATAGAGAGATATGCACAGCTGTTTGCCCCCCCCCCCCAGGTATTAATACTGTGGCAGAGCTCTGACCTTGTCCCCGTGGGTCCTGTGCTCCTAGGCAGTATATGCTAGCCTCAGTGGCTCACTGCGACCCTCCACGTAGCCCTTCTCTCTCTAGGGCCAGGGTTACAGTCTACTGAGCCCTTCTCATCATAAGCCAGCAAGGACGTTGGTGAGAGAACGCCCACAGTCTCTATTGTCCCTAGGGGCTTGTTTCAGAACAGTTTAGCCTCCTGTCCTGACACGGGCCTGACTTCCCCTCCCAGGAGGTGTTCCTGTAGTGGTGGGTTGGGGGGAACCCGGGCCTGCCCTCTACTCCAGGTTCCGGCCCAGGGACCCTAATGGTAGCAGCTGTTGGCAGCTGACCTTTCACTGCCAGAGTTGCTATATTTCCCTGGGCCACTTCCCCACAGCTCTCCTGCTTCTCCCTTCTTCACCCTTACCTTAGGGCTCCCTTATCAATGACTTGAGGGTGTCTTCATTAACCAGCCCTTCAGCCGCACTTCCTCTCCTCTGGCTCCCTGGCTCTCCTCTGCCTGACTGGAGTGAGTCCTTTTATTTGATCAGAGGGGCCTTAATTAGAGTCAGGTGGTCACATTAGCTTAATGGCCTCACCTGACTCTTTACAGGTTAATTGGAGTCAGGTGTTCTCATTAGCCTGGAGCAGCCCCTGCTCTGGTCAGTCAGGGAACAGAAAACTGTTAATCCAGTGGCCAGTATATCTGCCTTCTGCTACTCTGCTGTACCCAGCTGGGCTGGGTCTATCACAATGCATACTCTGGGTTACAGACAGTAAGATTTAAGTGGTTGCAAGAAGTAACAGACAGAACAAAGTTAATTACCAAGTAAAATAAAATAGAACATGCAAGTCTATATCTAAGAAACTGAATGCAAATAAAACCACATCAATTCCAGTAAGCTTCCTTTTACAGACTAGTCTCCTGCTAGTCTGGGTCCAGCAATCACTCCCACCCCTTGCAGCCACTGTCCTTTGTTCCAGTTTCTTTCAGGTATCCCTGGGGGTGGAGAGGCTCTCTCTTTAGCCAGCTGAAGACAAAATGGAGGGGTCTCCAAGGGGTTTGTTATGAACAATACAGAGCCTGGGGACACAGCACATTGCCCACTCAGACAGCGTTGAGATCTATGGGGCAGAATCTGGACATATTTTGGCAGCCTCATGGGACACAGGGATCTTGCATAACTGCTGGATAAATGGGTGCTGCTGAAATACAAACATTTCCACTATACAACTGCTACCAGTAACAACCACAAGCCATTTGCTTTAGAAAAGTGCATAGCCAGATTCTGTTCCCGGTCTGTATGCATCAGGCCTGGGAGGCTGGTGCATCGTGTTCACTGGGTCCGCCCTCCCTCCCATTTCACTGTATTTACACAGATATTACAGACATTTTGCCCCCCCCCCCCGAGCTCGGGGTTCCCGTATAATTGGTCCCCATGTCAGCCTGGGTGTGCCGCTCTCGCTGGCTGTGTTCGGAGTTGCTCCATGTCTCTGAGGGCAGAACCTGATCCATGACTCTTAAAAATGAGGGTCAGAAGCAATCAGAAGGGAAGTGGAATCCAACCCTCCCCACCCCCAATCAAAACAGGCCATAAGACGGAGTAAACTCCCAAAGAATCAGGAGCCAGGAGCCTTCCTAGTGTAGGGACATTTGAAAGAATCATGCAAATTAACAACCCTTGGAAAAACTCTTTATTGCTTTTGATATTTTTGCAAGGAGATTTTCCAATTGCCTCTGCTTGTCCCTGATGCATTCCCTTCCCCAGCTCCCTCGAGGTACTGTATGCTCAAGCACAGGGAAAAACAGGTGCCTGTTTGTCTGTCTCACACGCTCCGCTGAGCTGTGGCTTCTCAGGTGAGGCAGAAACCCTGCTGGGATTCCACAGTGATGGTTATAAACCTCCCTGCCTAGTGCTCCTCTGGCATGGCCCAGAGACTCTCCGGACACCTCCCGCTGCCCAGGGCAGCCCCTTTCTGCTGAGCAGGAGCTGGGTGAGTTCAGGGCTTTGGAGCCCAGAAATGTCCTTTCTTATCAGCACCTGCCTTATGCAATAGTAGAGGAAGCACAGAGCTGGGTTATGGGAAGGGCTTCCTGCTGGGAAGGTTGTTCCCTGGCCAGGAGAGCTCAGAAAAGGGCAGGCTCAGGGTCTGGGAGAGAGCACTGAGAATCACGTGTCTGGAATTCGGTTCTAGTCTATTCATGTTCTTGTCCCACTTTCATCACTTTAGAAGCTGAGTGCCTTCCAGATGTGAGGTAAGCCACATGACTAATATCTAGAGAGACAAGTTAAGTGAGGGGATACCTTTTATTGGACCAATGTCTGTTGATAAAAAGTGACAAGCTTCCAAGCTTACACAGAACGGTGTGTGGACACAGAACGGTGTGTGTTAGGTAGGACTTGGGGATTTCTGATGCCGACATGGCCCTGTGCTCATGCTAGAGAAGGCTGGTTGGGAGTGGTCCTTAGTTCTCATGGGGATTTGTTTCACAGTCTGGGCCTGGCCCATGGGAAACGTCTATCTGATGCGTAAATGAGTTTTACATTCATAGTAGAAAGTTCCATTAAGCCTGAGGAGCATAGGAGTCACGTCTTCATTTAGGACCTTTTAGACATGTTGGGTCCAGGCCCCTGAATGCCTCAAAGATAGGCCAGAGTGCTTGAACATGCCTTGACTGGAAGGTTCTGATGATCCCTAGTGTGCGGAGAACACCAGTTTGATCTGCACAGTGTTACCTCTCATGTTTGGGGCATGCAAGATCATGATGCACATAGCATGCCATTTTGCTCCACAAACTGGCATCCTCTGCATGGTGTGACCTCACAGACACCTCATGTACAAAGTCACTCTCTAAGGAAGATGCATCCTCCATGCTGATATTAAACTGCTCAAGATGATACTAAACTGCTCAAGATAGTTAAGACCAAAGCAGACTGTGAAGAACTTAAAAAAAATCTCACAAATCTAAGTGATTGGGCAACAAAATGGCAAATGAAATTTAATGTGGATAAATGTAAAGTAATGCACATTGGGAAAAATAACCCCACTATACATACAATATGATGGGGGCTAATTTAGCTACAACTAATCAGGAAAGAGATCTTGGAGTCACTGTGGATAGTTTTCTGAAGACGTCCATGCAGTGTGCAGCGGCAGTCAAAAAAGCAAACAGGATGTTTGGAATCATTCAAAAAGGGATAGAGAATAAGACAGAGAATATCTTATTGCCCTTATATAAATCCGTGGTACGCCCACATCTCGAATACTGCATACAGATGTGGGCTCCTTATCTCAAAAAAGATATACTGGCATTAGAAAAGGTTCAGAGAAGGGCAACTAAAATGATTAGGGGTTTGGAACGGGTCCCATATGAGGAGAGATTAAAGAGGCTAGGACTTTTCAGCTTGGAAAAGAGGAGACTTAGAGGGGATATGATAGAGGTATATAAAATCATGAGTGGTGTGGGGAAAATGAATAAGGAAAAGTTATTTACTTGTTCCCATAATACAAGAACTAGGGGCCACCAAATGAAATTAATAGGCAGCAGGTTTAAAACAAATAAAAGGAAGTTCTTCTTCACACAGCGCACAGCCAACCTGTGGAACTCCTTTCCTGAGGAGGTTGTGAAGGCTAGGACTATAACCAGGTTTAAAAGAGATCTAGATAAATTCATGGAGGTTAACTCCATGAATGGCTATTAGCCAGGATGGGTAAGGAATGGTGTCCCTAGCCTCTGTTTGTCAGAGGGTGGAGATGGATAGCAGGAGAGAGATCACTTGATCATTACCTGTTGGGTTCACTCCCTCTGGGACACCTGGCATTGGTCTCTGTCAGTATACAGGATACTGGGCTGCATGGACCTTTGGTCTGACCCAGTACGGCCATTCTTATGTTCTCATGGGGTCCCAGGAGGAAAAAGTTCATTAAAATGGGGTTGTGCGGGCAAAGAGTTTGGGCTTGATTCAACTTTTCACTCAGAAGGGCCACAGTTATTCAATGAGGGGTGGATTTTCTGTCGTCTTCTGGATATTTAGATAGGGATGTGTCCTATGTCTGAATCCATTAGGATATTTTGGGGAACATTAGCTCAATTTAAATGTCCCTGTCCCTTAGGAAGACCCCGCAGGTGCCCTAGCTCTCCTCTTTATGACAGAGGCACCTGTATGTTTTGTATGGGTTAGTGGTTTGTGGATTCACTGGCTTGAATTTGTGACACCTTGGACAAATTCTACACTCTGATCCACACAGGGATCTTGGAAATGTGGAATTTACCACTGCTCAGGATTGTAAATCTACACTGTCCAGTAATGGCTGAAGCTATGTGGCATTCAGAACAGAATGGCTGGAATGGCTAGTATGTATAATGGATTAGTTATGATTCAGTGCCAATGTGACATTAGGAGTATATTGGATCAATTACTGCTGAGAAAATGCCACCTTGGTATGTTCCCATTAGCTGATTAATGATTGTTTTAATGGTTACTTACAGGAGCAGGAGGAAGCCATGCCGTGGAACTGACCACACCCAACCAGCCACAACATGGCAGCTTCCAACTCAACCATGTCCCACCCCTCCACCTTCATCCTCCTCGGCATCCCGGGGCTGGAGGCGGCGCACGTCTGGATCGCCATCCCCTTCTGCTCCGTCTACATTGTGTCCCTCCTGGGGAATGGCCTCCTCCTCATTGTTATCAAGACTGAGCCGAGCCTCCACGAGCCCATGTACCTTTTCCTTTCCATGCTGGCGGTCTCCGACCTAGTTATATCCACCACCACCCTGCCAAAAGCCCTCTGCATTTTCTGGTTCAGGGACCGGGCCATTCACACCAACGCTTGCCTGGCCCAGATGTACCTCCTTCACTCCCTGTCAATCATGGAGTCCGGGTTCATGCTGGCCATGGCCTTTGATCGCTACGTCGCTATCTGTAACCCGCTGCGACACTCGGCCATCCTGACCAATCGGGCGATAGCCCAGATAGGGCTGGGTGTTGTGATGAGGGGGTGCGTGTTAGTGGGCCCACACCCATTCCTGCTGAAACGGCTCCCGTACTGCAGAACCCATGTCATTTCTCACACCTATTGTGAGTTCATGGCGCTGGTGAAACTGGCCTGTGGGGACACAACAGTCATGAATGCCTATAGTCTGGTTGTGGCATTTGTAACAGCAGGGTTAGATTTTATCCTCATTGTCCTGTCCTACATCCTGGTCCTCCGGGCCATCTTCAAGCTCCCCTCCAAAGAGGCACGTCTCACATCCCTTGGCACCTGTAGCTCCCACATCTGTGTCATCCTAGGGTTTTATATTCCAGCTTTTTTCTCCATTCTCACCCATCGTTTTGGTCACAGCATGGCTCCTCTTGTTCACATTATTGTAGCCAACATATATCTGCTGGTTCCACCCATGATGAACCCCATCATCTATGGGGTCAGAACTAAAAAGATCCGTGAAAGGGTCCTCAGAGTCTTCTATAATAGGGGCTTTCAAGCTATGTCATAGGGGGAAGCATATCTTTACGGAGAGCATTTCATAAACCCATCCTTCCCATTTTTGCTCGTGGCACCTTCTCTGCTCTTCATGATCATAATACATCACTAGAGCAACTACAGCAGTGAGTGGCATGGAAAAGCAATACTGGGAAAGTACGCTGTGCATTTTTAGCTTCCTGAAAATTACAATTTTGTAGCTGGAGATTAAGAGGAGTGTCAGTGATGTGAGCAGCCAGCTGTATGTGGACTGCTGGGACATGCTTTGCAGACCTCTTGCGGTCCCTGGATCATAGTTTGGGAACATCCAGCCTATGACAAACAACCCTATCGGTCAAGCAAGAGGGCGCCTCTGCTGCTTACCAAGGACTGTGCTGCAACCATCCAAGGTAGAGAAATGGACCCCAGTCCTGCATAAAGCTAAATCTCCTCTATCTATCTGCTTAGAAATCCTCCATCACCAGACAATCAGAATGCCATCTATTTAAAATAACAGTTATATTTTTTTCTCTTCCTCTCGCTCTTTCTTCCAACGATGGAGGAGAAATAGCTAGATTAATGTATTGGCTTTCTTTGTGGGAGGGGGGTGTAACAGAGAGGGGGGTTATTGACAGCTAATTTAAAGAGCTGTTTTGCCTTTAGTTTTGCTCATGGTGAAGCTTGTGGCCATTCTGACCTCCCCTGAGAGACAATATAACAGACGAGGTCCAAGTTCTGTCTCCCACACTCACAAGCCATCCCTGTTGGTCAAGAGTTGGGTCTCCTAACATCAGATGTTTTCTTCTTCTCTCAGCGTAGGTCCTTACAACCGTACACGTTTGTTCTTCTGTGTTTGTGAGGGGAAAGCGGATATCTCAAGTACAGTGGGCTGAAGGGGTTAATAAAGCCCTTGTTTTACTGTCACAATACTAAAGAGTGTAGTGTGGTCCAGGGTTTCACACAAAGTTATAGCTGGCAACTCCCACTAATGATTGCCATAAAATACATGCTGGCCTTTTATTAATTACACAGAGAAAGAAGAATCCTGCATCTTGGCAGGGGGTTATACTAGCAGACCCTTGCAGTCCCTTCTCACCCTATGGGTCTATGATTCTAAGAAAAAAAAACAGTTAGAACATATACAACTTACAAAATTAATTTAAATATTTGTTTTAAGGATTTTCCTTTTCCTTGTCTCTTTAGAATATCTTTTAAAAAGAAACCCCCTGTTGACATTTTTTAGTTGGCGTTGGAGACCCTTGTTGAGAAAAACAGAGACTCAGGTTTAGGTGGTAGCTTTTGGGCTGCTATTGTTGCAGTTGAGTTCAGTTTTTCTCCAGACAACACAAGATGGACATGCACACAAGGAGAGAGCGAGGGAGGGAAAGAACAAATAGCAGAAAGCTGGAAATGCAACTTTTCTTTCTGATGTTTTCTTGCAGCATACATGTTGCATTATTAGTCACTCTGAGACCTGGGAGACTTTTACCACAAAGAAGTGCTGATTTTGAGAGCAGTATTTATCTAAACTGTCTGGACCCACTCCTCCACAGGTCCCTTTCCTGCCACCAAGAGGCTGCAGAGTGAGCAGCTGTATCCTGATGGTTGGCTTGTTTAGCTTAACCAAACAAAGGCTGAGGGGAGATATGACTGTTCTCCATAAATACATCAGAGGGATAAATATCAGGGAGGAAGAGAAGTTATTTAAATTAAGGGCCAATGCTGGCACAAGGACAAATGGCTAAAAACTTGCCTTCAACAAGTTTAGGCTTGAAATTAGATTCTCATAGACTCATAGACTCATAGACTTTAAGGTCAGAAGGGACCATTATGATCATCTAGTCTGACCTCCTGCATGATGCAGGCCACAAAAGCTGACCCACCCACTCCTGGAATAATTCTCTCCCTTGACTCAGCGGTTGAAGTCCCCAAATCTTGATTTAAAGACTTCAAATTGCAGAGAATCCTCCAGCAAGCGACCCCTGCCCCATGCTGCGGAGGAAGGCGAAAAATCTTCAGGGCCTCTGCCAATCTACCCTGGAGGAAAATTCCTTCCCGACCCCAAATATGGCAATCAGCTGAACCCCGAGCATGCGGGCAAGACTCTCCAGCCAGACACTCAGGAAAAAGTTCTCTGAAGTAACTTTTAATATCCCATCATTGACCATTGGTACTAATTACCAGTGATGGCACGTTATTGACCTATTGACTAAGATCCCGTTATCCCATCAAACCATCCCCTCCATAAACTTATCAAGCTTAATCTTAAAGCCAGAGAGGTCTTTCGCCCCCACTGTTTCCCTCGGAAGGCTGTTCCAGAACTTCACTCCTCTGATGGTTAGAAACCTTCTTCTAATTTCAAGCCTAAACTTCCCGACGGCCAATTTATATCCATTTGTTCTCGTGTCCACATTAGTACTGAGCTGAAATAATTCCTCTCCCTCCCTGGTATTTATCCCTCTGATATATTTAAAGAGAGCAATCATATCTCCCCTCAGCCTTCTTTTGGTTAAGGTAAACAAACCGAGCTCCTCAAGTCTCCTTTCATACGACAGGCTTTCCATTCCTCGGATCATCCTAGTGGCCCTTCTTTGTACCCGTTCCAGTTTGAATTCATCCTTCTTAAACATGGGAGACCAGAACTGCACACAGTACTCCAAATGAGGTCTCACCAATGCCTTGTATAACGGGACTAGCACCTCCTTATCTCTACTAGAAATACCTCGCCTAATGCATCTCAAGACCGCATTAGCTTTTTTTACGGCCACGTCACATTGCCGACTCATAGTCATCATGCGATCAACCAGGACTCCGAGGTCCTTCTCCTCTTCTGTTACTTCCAACTGATGCGTCCCCAGTTTATAACTAAAATTCTTGTTAGTCATCCCTAAATGCATAACCTTACACTTCTCACTACTAAATTTCATCCTATTACTATTACTCCAGTTTACAAGGTCATCCAAATCTCCCTGCAGGATATCCCGATCCTTTTCCGAATTGGCAATACCTCCCAACTTTGTGTCATCCACAAACTTTATCAGCCCACTCCTACTTT
Source organism: Platysternon megacephalum (assembly GCA_003942145.1). NCBI lineage: Eukaryota > Metazoa > Chordata > Testudines > Platysternidae > Platysternon > Platysternon megacephalum. Next base: position 70,044 of record QXTE01000662.1, on the reverse strand, counting down.
TGGTTCTAACCATCAGAGGAGTGAAATTTTGGAACAGCCTTCCAAGGGAAGCAGTGGGGGAAGTAACCTCACTGGCTTCAAGACTGAACTTGATCAGTGTCTGGAGGGGATGGCACAATGAGACTGCACACAGTGGCATGTAGCTGATCTGCGACTGATGGCAGCAAATATTTCCAATGCCAGAGATGAGACACTAGATGTGGAGGGCTCTGAGTTACTACAGAGAATTCTTTTCCAAGGTGTCTGGCTGGTAGGCTTGCCCACATGCTCAGGGTTGAGCATGATTGGAGCATGTACAACAAACCCATCTTGTACCAGATATGGACGGGCTATAGGGCCTTGATAGTGAGAAATACCAGAGATCTGACCTCCATAAGTTACACACTGCCTGTTACCTGAGCAGATGTGACAAAGTGGGGGATTTTCTTAGCATTTTGAATGTTTTCCATGTGTGCTGCATGTTTAACAAGGCGGTGGGAGAGGGAGTTTGTTGTTACAGAGAACTAGGTGTGACCTTGCTTAGCCCTTGGGACACCAGACAACTGCCTGGAGATGGGGTACCCTAGTGACCTGTTGATCAGGAAGACCACCCCAGCTTGTTCTTACCAGCCAGTTCTTACCAGCCAGTCAGCCAGTTCTTACCAGTGAAGGGCAAAGGGATGAGTACAGAGGACCCTGGTGACATGATCAGATGGTTCCAGCCACTGAGGGAACAAAGGATGAAAGAGGGAGGCACAGGCGGCGTGTTTAACTGGGAATGAAGACAAAGGACATGGGAGGAGCTGTAGGGGGAGATGATATAGTATGGTTGTCTGGAAGGAAGGGCTTCTGGACTGGGGAGAGAGATCATCCAGAGCCCACCTGGATGTGGGAGAGACCTAGATGTACTGTGTTGAGGGATGCTAGGCCTGAGGGCCCTGAGAGCCTCCTATGCTGTGTTAAGACTGCCAACAAATCCTTCTGTTTTACACTGGCTGAGAGTCACTCCATGAGATGCTCTGTACCTGGGGGAACAGCCGGCACCACCATGTTCATCCTTATAAAATGATTGTGTGGTATCCAATGCAAAGTTTGTCATGTCGAGTGTCTTCGGAAGCCTCATGTTGCACTGAGCATTGTTGTTATAATAATGTTATAACCTGTAATTTCATGTCTATAATTATGAGGCCAGAAATGTGTCCTCATGGCTTAAGACAATCCCAGGCAAAAACTCTCCAGGAGCAGAGGCCCAGGCAAAACTCTCCAGGAGCAGAGGGGCAGTTCACACCTCATCAGGGCATGTATAGGACAAACCCAGACCAGCCTCACAGGAACAAAGGACACTGGCATAGGCAGTGTCAAAGGACCTGTTCGACTCTTGAGTGAGTCACGCCCCTTCCCTTGGTCAGTTTGCATAACTGGACACTTCAAGACGGAGGTGTGATGGGTTGCATCACAGAAACCCCCTTGGGAGCTGCCACCCGATGTGCCAAGACTACCTCTGCTCCTGCTTTCCCTGCCAGCTCAGGAACCCAGCACCCCGTCTTGCTGAGCCAGACACGTCCATCTGCTCCAACAAATACCCAGGGTCTGAATTACTTGCTCCAAAGCTGCAGGTTTACCTGAAAGCAGCTAACAGAAGTGTGCTTGTCTCTAACACTCAGATGCCCAACTCCCAATGGGGTCTAAACACAAATAAATCCGTTTTACCCTGTATAAAGCTTATACAGGTTGAACTCATAAATTGTTCGCCCTCTATAACACTGATAGAGAGATATGAACAGTTGTTTGCCTCCCCAGGTATTAATACATACTCTGAGTTAATTAATAAGTAAAAAGTGATTTTATTAAATACAGAAAGTAGGATTTAAGTGGTTGCAATAGTAACAGACAGAACAAAATAAGTCACCAAGCAAAATAAAATAAAATGCACAAATCTATATCTAATCAAACTGAATACAGATAAGAGCCTCACCAGTTCCAGAATGCTCTCTTTTACAGACTAATCTCCTTTTAGCCTGGGTCCAGCAGTCACTCACACCCCTTGCACACTGTCCTTTGTTCCAGTTTCTTTCAAGTATCCTGGGGGGTGGAGAGGCTCTCTCTTTAATAATAATATATGGAGATATGCCTATCTCATAGAGCTGGAAGGGACCCTGAAGGGTCATTGAGTCCAGCCCCCTGCCTTCACTAGCAGGACCAATTTTGCCCCAGATCCCTAAGTGGCCCCCTCAAGGATTGAACTTACAACCCTCGGTTTAGCAGCCAATGCTCAAACCACTGAGCTATCCCTCCCCCTAAAGAAGACCAAATGGAGGGGTCTCCCAGGGGTTTAAATAGACTTTCTCTTGTGGCTGGAGACCCCCTCCTCACTCCTATGCAAAGTCCAGCTCCAAGATGGAATTTAGGAGTCACCTGGGCAAGTCACATGTTGATGCATGACTCACAGTTTTTACAGGTAGCATCCATTGTTTACATGCTACTTTGAACGTCCTCAAGTAGACTTCTTATGTGGATTGAAGCATTCCAAGATTCATTGTCCTTTAAGTGTCTCTTGATTAGTTACTTAACTTCAACATTCCTTTCTCCAGGAACTGACCAAATGGTCTACTAAGGTTATTTAGAAATCAAGCCAGTACACAGCCAATATTCATAACTTCGAATACAAAAATGATACATGCCTACAAATAGGATTAATAGATTCAGTAGATCATAACCTTTGAGATATGTTACATGGCATATGTAGCATAAAACACATTCTAAGCATATTTCCATGAAGCCTTATGGGAGGTACCGTCACAGGAGGTTCCTTGGATTTTGTCTAGGACCAGAGATATTGGCTAGTGTCATTTGGTTGTACAATCCAAACAGTGGCTGGCCAAAAGTGTCACTCATGTAGCTTGGAGCAGCTTACATGCTAGAGGCTGTGCGTGAACAGCCCAGGAATGGAGATTCTCCCAGCAGAGCAGGGTCAGGCTGGCTCCCAGAGTTGAGGATTGGAGTGACCTAGCAGATCACCAGTCCAGATAACACCAGGGGAACGTCAGAGTGGCTCAGTAAGCAGGGTGTATGTACAGCTTGTTACTCCAAGTGGAGTTCACACTTTAAACACTGATATTTGTGATTTTAAGTGAGTCTTAAGTGCAGTGGCTAAGAACAGTCAGGAGGAGGTCTCAGTTTTGCTATTTTCTGTTTGCTTATTTTGGGAAAGGGAAGTAGGAACAGAAAAGCAGGAAAATGAGTGAAAGCAGTGAAGTGATTGCCAAGTTTGGGCTTTTTAGGCTGCAGGTTGCAGAAAAGGAGAGAAGCACCAGAGATTATTGTAACTGAAAGAGCTGGAGATAAGAGAAAAATAGAGAGAGAGAAGAAAGAAAAGAGAGAGAGAAAGAGAGAGAGAAGAAAGAGAAAGAGAGATAAAAAAACATCTGAACCTGCTAGAGAATCAGAACGAGAGCCCCCCCCCCAACCCCAACTACTCACATCACTCCAAAAATCCACAAGTGGGAACACTTATGTCCTGCATACAGTAAGGAGGACAATATTGCTGAACAGCTGACTACCTTTGCAAGACTGTGTGTAATACATGAAATCCCTGATGCGGAGCCATTGGCCATTATCTTTGAAAAATCATGGCGATCGGGGGAGGTCCCGGACGACTGGAAAAAAGCTAATGTAGTGCCCATCTTTAAGAAAGGGAAGAAGGAAGATCCAGGGAACTACAGGCCAGTTAGTCTCACCTCAGTCCCTGGAAAAATCATGGAACAGGTCCTCAAGGAATCAATCCTGAACCACTTAAAGGAGGGGAAAGTGATCAGGAACAGTCAGCATGGATTCACCAAGGGCAAGTCATGCCTGACTAACCTAATTGCCTTCTATGATAAGATAACCGGCTCTGTGGATGAGGGGAAAGCAGTGGATGTGCTATTTCTGGACTTTAGCAAAGCTTTTGATACAGTCTCCCACAGTATTCTTGCCAGCAAGTTAAAGAAGTATGGGCTGGATGAATGGACGGTAAGGTGGATAGAAAACTGGCTAGATGGTCGGGCTCAACGGGTAGTGATCAATGGTTCCTTGTCTAGTTGGCAGCCGGTATCAAGTGGAGTGCCCCAAGGGTCGGTGCTGGGGCCGGTTTTATTCAATATCTTCATTAACGATCTGGAAGATGGTGTGGACTGCACCCTTAGCAAGTTTGCAGATGACACTAAACTGGGAGGAGTGGTTGATACGCTGGAGGGTAGGGATAGGATACAGAGGGACCTAGACAAATTAGAGGATTGGGCCAAAAGAAATATGATGAGGTTCAACAAGGACAAGTGCAGAGTCCTGCATTTAGGACGAAAGAATCCCATGCACTGCTATAGACTAGGGACCGAATGGCTGGGCAGCAGTTCTGCAGAAAAGGACCTAGGGGTTACGGTGGACGAAAAGCTGAATATGAGTCAACAGTGTGCCCTTGTTGCCAAGAAGGCTAATGGCATTTTGGGTTGTATAAGTAGGGGCATTTCCAGCAGATCGAGGGATGTGATCATTCCCCTCTACTCAGCACTGGTGAGGCCTCATTTGGAGTACTGTGTCCAGTTTTGGGCCCCACACTACAAGAAGGATGTGGATAAATTGGAGAGAGTCCAGCGGAGGGCAACAAAAATGATTAGGGGGCTGGAGCACATGACTTACGAGGAGAGGCTGAGGGAACTGGGATTGTTTAGTCTGCAGAAGAGAAGAATGAGGGGCGATTTGATAGCTGCTTTCAACTACCTGAAAGGGGGTTCCAAAGAGGATGGATCTAGACTGTTCTCAGTGATAGAAGATGACAGAACAAGGAGTAATGGTCTCAAGTTGCAGAGGGGGAGGTTTAGGTTGGACATTAGGAAAAACTTTTTCACTAGTAGGGTGGTGAAGAACTGGAATGGGTTACCTAGGGAGGTAGTGGAATCTCCTTCCTTAGAGGTTTTTAAGGTCAGGCTTGACAAAGCCCTGGCTGGGCTGATTTAGTTGGGTTTGGTCCTGCTTTGAGCAGGGGGTTGGACTAGATGACCTCCTGAGGTCCCTTCCAACCCTGAGATTCTATGATTCTATGATTCTATGATAAGAGAGTTCCTACCCTGAATGCAAAATTAACTGGTAAAGCTCAAAATATATTCAGTGGAATGCCTATTGAAGATACTTTAGACTATTATAAATTTTAAAATACTGTTTTGTGAAGTTTTCAGATTACCCCCAAAACATATAGAGTTAACTTTAGGAATCTTAAAAGGGATATTGGGATGAGTAATGGGGAAGATGTAAACACAATGAAAGATTTGTTGGGAAACTGGGTGAGGGGTAAAGAGGTGGCGAGTTTTGAGGGAATGTTGGATCTTGTTGCTCAAGAGCATTTCCTAGGCATATGTAATCCTGATGTGAAGCAGTGTCTATGGACAAAGATGTAAAGTCTGTGGATGAGATGGCTTTTTTAGCTGATGCCTTTGAACACACTCAGGCATCTATTGAGGGCAGGCCACAGAAAGAGGGGTTTAAAACAGGTGGGAAGGGAGGATCCCATTTTGTCCCAGGAAGAGAGAAGGGGGTTGGGAGCCTAAATATTCTCCTACCCAAAAACATCCCTCTATTAGTAACTACTATCCTAAATATCCTGTAAAAGCAGAAGAATCCAAAAGTTGCTATCAGTGTAATTCCACTGATCATCTGAGGAATAAATGCCCTGTGCTAGGAGGAAGCAGGCAACCAATAGCTCACGTTAGTTTTGCTGTCCTCAACACAGAACCCCCTCCTCCCACAAAGCAATTGAAACCTATCATATTGGTTTTGTGAGGTAGCCTCTGCAGAACCAGATATGGAGCATGTTCCGGTTGTCGAAATCAATGGCAGGGAATGCTTGGGGCAGAGGGACACAGGGGCCCAGATCTCTCTGGTTAAGCAGAGCGTGGTCCCAAAGACCAGTCTGTTACCTGGTCAAATGGCAGAGATTGTGGGGGTGGGTGAAAGCAGGTTCCTCGTACCACTAGCTACAATCCATGCGGTGTGGGCAGGTTTGGAAAGTGTTTTGCCTGTGGGGGTAATAGAACACCTCCTAGTCGACCTGCTCCTGGGTAATGATTTTTTCTGTGTAGCTCAGGTTCAAGTATTTGCCTGCAGCAGGAGGGAGTGTTATGCTGGGACCCCCGAGGGAAAGGGGAAGGTCTCGGGAACTGCTGAGAGAATGGGAGAGAGTCTCCTTGATTCCTCTGCAGCAGGGGGAAGCCACATGCTTCCAGGTGGGAGGGTGGTTGAGACCAGCTCCTACCCTGCAGCTGGAGGCAACACCACCTCAGGAAGGGACGGGGGTGTGATGTCTGACAGGGAGAGAACTGCCCAGGTTGTTAGCTGCCAGCAAGTTGCAGCTGCACCAGAGACAGACATGGCTGTAGGGAGCATAGAGAATTGTGTCCCGGAGGAGAGCCCAGAGAAGGGGCAGGAAATCTCAGAAACCACTGAGGTGGGTGAGGATTCCTGTGACTGTAACACAGGGAACCAATGTGCTTCCAAGGGGAGGGTCTGAAGCTAGCTCCTTTCCAGCAGAAGGCAACATGCCCTCAGGCATAGGGGCAGAAGAGGTGCTGTCAGTGATTAAGGAAAACTGTCCTAGTTGTTAGCTGGCAGAGTTTTGCAGATGAAAACGGGATAGAACCCTTCCTAGGGAGCACAGAGAAACGTGTCTTAGGACGGGGCCCAGAGGAGGAAACTGGGGAAGGAATAGTGGGGGTACAGGAATGTCTCCTCACTAGTCACTTGGGGCAGGATATCCAGGACACTAGGAGGATGGCTGGGTCAGCATCTGTGCACCGAGGCCCTCAGCCTGTGACCCAGGTTTTGAGAAGGAACTGGGTACCTGACCTCCTGGAGGGGAGCAGTCACACAGCTGACTTCTCAGGGACAGAGAAAGGGGTGGGGGAGGGTACCCCAGTCCAGCTCCTGGTTTTTCAGGAGGCTATTTCTGATAAGTTTGTGGAAAGTAACTATGTCTCTTTACATCAAGATGCAGCTCCAATGCCTGTAACAGCAGAGGAGTTGAGACGAGGAAATTGCCAGGTGTTCGCTTTTGAGAACACAAATGACCCAACTGACAGAGAAGGGGGTGTTTTCCTCCAGGCTGGTGAGAGACAGGGAGCAGTTCTGGAAAAGCTGCTGGGAAAAGGTGCATCTGATCAAAGGGTAAACACACCTAGCCCACAGAGCACAGATCACATCATCTAGGAAAAGGGGGCAAGGAAGGACCCAGTGCCGGGAGGGAGAAACACAGAGTAACTCCACAAGGGGAGCTGGATTTTCTGCATATGTACGGTCCTGGGGTTGGGAGACTGCTCCCCAAAGGAACAGCCAATGTGCAGGATCCCCCTTGACCCTTATCTTGACAGACCCTGAGATACCAAAATTCCAGAAACATGATTAAATTAAGAGCTCACACAGAGGGGAACACTGGAGGGAAAGAAAAGCCAGTGATTGATTACATGGGAGAGAGTCAAAGGGTACCATGGTAATGAACAAACTAACCTGTAATTTCATGTATATAGCTATGAGGCTGAAAATGTGTCCTCGTAGCTTAAAACAAGCCCAGGCAAAACTCTCCAGGAGCAGAGGGGCAGTTCACACCTCATCAGGGCATGTATGGGACAAATCCAGCCCAGCCTCACAGGAACAAAGGACACTGACCTAGACAGCAACAAAGAATCAGGTGGACTCTCGAATGAGTCACCCCCCTTCCCTTGGTCAGTTTGGGACTAGGATGAGGTAATGCTCACCTGACTCTGAAGGGGTGCGGCAAAGCCAAGAGGGAAGAAAGAACATGATCAAAGGGAGAGATGAGATGTTTGCCAGGCTCTTCCTCTCTCTTCCACCTCCATCTACAGACATCACCACCAAGCGACTGAAGCGCTGATCAAAGATGAGAGCCTGGCTGAGGGGCAACCAGGCAGCCTGTGGTGAGAAGCATCGAAGTTTGTAAGGGCATTGAAAGTGTTAAGATCAGCTTAGAATGCATTTGCTTTTATTTCATTTGACCAAATCTTTCTCATTGTGCTTTGACTTATAATCACTTAAAATCTATCTTTTGTAGTTAATAAATGTGTTTGTTTATTCTACCCTTCTCTAAGCTGAACAGCTTTAATATTTTTGGTCTCTCCTCATATGGAAGTTGTTCCATACCCTTTATCATCTTTCTTGCTTTTTATTAATCTTTTCCAGTTCCACTGTATCCTTTTGAGATGGGGTGATGAGAACTGCACACGCTATTCAAGGTATGGGCACACTATTGATTTATATACCGGCATTATGATATTTTCTGTCTTATTTTTTATCCTTTTGCTAATAGTTCCTAACATTCTGTTCGCTTTTTTGACCGCTGCTGGGCAATGAGCTGAAGTTTTCAGAGAACTATCCACAGTGACTCCACGATCTCTTTCTTGAGTGGTAACAGCTAATTCAGAACCCATTACTCTATATGTATGTTGGGATTATTTTTTCCATTGTGCATTACTTTGCACTTATCAATTTTCAATTTCATCTGCCATTTTGTTGCCCAGTCACCCAGTTTTGTGAGATCCCCCTGCATCTCTGTTAAGTCAGCTTTGGATTTAACTAATGGAAACATTTTGTATCATCTGCAAACTGTGCCACTTCACTGTTCATTCACTTTTCTGGATCACTTATGAATATGTTGAACATCACAAGTCCCAATACAGATCCTTAGGGACCCTGATGTTTACCTCTCTCCACTGTGAAAAGTGACCATTTATTACTGATCTGAGAGAGGACCTTCCCTCTTATCCCATGACTACTTAGTTTCCTTAAGAAACTTTGGTGAGGGACCTTGCCAAAGGCTTTCTGAAAAAAACTAAGTACACTATATTGACTGAATCACTTTTATCCACAAGCTTGTTGACACCCTAAAGAATTCAAATAGATTGGTGAGGCATGATTTTGCTTTATTTGTGTTTATGTATGTTTCTGATAACTCTGTTCTTTACTATAGTTTCTATCAATTTATCTGGTACTGAAGTCAGGCTTAATGACCTGTAATTGCCAGGATTGCCTCTGGAGCCCTTTAAAAAAATCAGTGTTACATTAGCTACCCTCCAGTCATCTGGTGCAGAGGCTGATTTAAGCGATAGGTTACATACCACAGTTAGTACTTCTGAAATTTCATATTTGAGTTCCTTTAGAACTCTTGGGTGAATACCATCTAGTCCTGGTGACTGTAGCAATTTATTATAAAACCTCCTCTATTGACACATCAATGTGGAACAGTACTTTCGATATTTTGCACAAAAAGAATAGCTCTGAATATTCCCCCCAACATCCTCTGCAGTGAAGTCCAAAGCAAATAATTCATTTAGCTTCTCCAATGGCCTCGTCTTCTATGAGTGCTTCTTTATCACCTTTGTCATCTAGAGGTCCCACTGCCTGTTTGGCAGGCTTCCTGCTTCTGCTGTGCTGAATAAACTTCTTACTGTTACTTTTTGCACCTTTAGCAAATTGCTTCTCAATCTCAAATTCTTCCTTGGCCTGCCTTGTTATACTTAACCAGTTTGTGCTCCTTCCCATTATCCTTCCTAGGATCTGACTTCCAGATTTCAAAGGATGCCTTTTTGCTTCTAACAGCCCTGACTGAGCTGGGAGCATGGAGCAGGGAAACAGAGAGGAGGCTGCTGGACTGTAATCCTGTTCTATGTTCTTTACAGATAGGACCAAAAGGGCTTAAAAAGCACCTTGAGAGGAGTTTAACTGACATAAAGGGAGAACGTGGGCTTGTTTGTTTTGGGGTTTAGTTATTGTGGGAGTTAGAACATGTTTGTAAGGGAGGCTGTGTTGTACAATGTACCCTCTTCTCTCCCAGCAGGAGGTCTCAGCCCTGACTGAGCTGGGAGCACGTAGCAGCGAAGCAGAGAGGAGGCTGCTGGACTGTAATCCTTGTTCTAGGTTATTTACAGAATAAAGCCTTGTTCCTGGTGGTTTGTCTGAGAGGGTCTGGTCTGAGGTGAACACACACTGACACACAATGCAGAGCACACAAAGGAGCCTCAGGCCCAGTTTCCCAAAGTTGTGTAAAAAGTAACAGGACAGGCTTTTCCTATCTTGAACAACCTCATAGAATAATAGAATCATAGAACTGGAAGGGACCTCGAGAGGTCATCTAGTCCAGTCCCCTGCACTCAGGGCAGGACTAAATATTATCTAGACCACCCCTGACAGGTGTTTGTCCAACCTGCTCTTAAAAATTCCCAATGATGGGGATTCCACAACCTCCCTAGGCAATTAATTCCAGTGCTTAATCACTCTGAAAGTTAGGAAGTTTTTCCTAATGTCCAACCTAAACTGCCCTTGCTGCATTTTAAGCCCATTGCTTCTTGTCCTATCCTCAGAGGTTAAGAAGAACAATTTTTCTCCCTCCTCCTTGTAATAACCTTTTATGTACTTGAAAACTGTTATCATGTCCCCTCTCATTCTTCTCTTCTCCAGACTAAACAAACTTTTCAATTTTCCCTTATAGGTCATGTTTTCTAGACCTTTAATCATTTTTGCTGCTCTTCTCTGGACCTTCTCCAATTTGTCCACATCCTTCCGAAATGTGGCGCCCAGAACTGGACACAATACTCCAGTTGATGCCTAATCAGAGTGGAGTAGAGCAGAATAATTACTTATCGTGTCTTGCATACAATACTCTTGCTAATACATCCCAGAATGGTGTTTGCTTTTTTTGCAACAGTGTTACACTGTTGACTCATATTTAGCTTGTGATCGACCATGATCCCCAGGTCCCTTTCCACAGTACTCCTTCCTAAGCAGTCATTTCCCATTTTGAATGTGTGCAACTGATCGTTCCTTCCTACGTGGAGTACTTTGCATTTGTCCTTATTGAATTTCATCCTATTTACTTCAGGCAATTTCTCCAGTTTGTCTAGATCATTTTGAATTTTAATAATATCCTTCAAAGCACTTGCAACCCCTCCTAGCTTGGTATTTTTCGCAAACTTTATAAGTGTACTTATACTGGGCCAGTGAATGGGGGGTGGGGGTTACACTTGAAAATACATTCTCAGTAAGCTCTAGGAACAGCAATAGTCTTCCCTGGCTCCAGTGAAGCCACCAACAGCCTCTGAAGCTCCCTGCTCAATCAATGCCCCAGCTCCGCACCAGCAATCTTGATTTTCTCCCAGAATAGAGCCCACCGCCTGCTCCCCCTGCACTTCCTGGAAGACCGACTGGCTAAGAGCAGTTCTGCAGAAAAGGACCCGGGGATTACAGTGGATGAGAAGCTGGATAAGAGTCAGCAGTGTGCCCTTGTTGCCAAGAAGGCTAATGGCATATTGGGCTGCATTAGTAGGAGCATTGCTGGCAGATCGAGGGAAGTGATTATTCCCCTCTATTCAGTACTGGTGAGGTCACATCTGGAGTACTGCATCCAGTTTTGGGCCCCCCACTACAGAGAACACATGGACAAATTGGAGAGAGTGCAGCAGAGGGCAATGAAAATGATCAGGGGTCTGGGGCACCTGACTTACGAGGAGAGGCTGAGGGAACTGGGCTCATATAGTTTACAGAAGAGAAGAATGAGGGGGGATTTGATAGCTGCTTTCAACTACCTGAAGCGGGGTTCCAAAGAGGATGGGGCCAGGTTGTTCTCAGTGGTGTCAGAAGACAGAACAAGGAGCAATGGTCTCAAGTTGAAGTGGGGGAGGTCTAGGTTGGATATTAGGAAACACTATTTCACTAGGAGGGGGGTGAAGCAGTGGAATGGGTTACCTAGGGAGGTGGTGGAATCTCCATCCTTAGAGGTTTTTAAGGCCCTGGGATGATTTAGTTGGAGATTGGTCCTGCTTCGAGGAGGGGATAGGACTAGATGACCTCCTGAGGTCTCTCTTCCAACCATAATATTCTATGATTCTATGATGGCAGGGACCATGCCTGCTACAGGACCCGAGCCATGTGGAACAAAAGGGAAATTAAAGCTAAAGAAATAAGCCACACAATGATCTCTTCCTGCAGGACTTTGTAGCTGATCTTTAGGGCCCACAAACTCTATGATGCACAATCTAGCCCATCTGACACACAACCCTGCTCCCAAGCTTCAGTTTATTTTATATGGTTTCCTGGCTTCTCTGTCTGCTCCTGATTGGTCTGTGAGCCACAGCATTGCGTCCTCGCTGCACTAACTGCAGGCTACTTCTCAGGCTGCAGCAGTTCCCGTCACAGCCCCAGAGCAGAGGAAGCCCAGCTGGGGAGGGAGGTTGAGATGATCCAGAGAGTGATGGGGGAAGAGAGGATGCAGGAAAAGGGGAAGGGCTGTGCAGAAGAGGCGGGGCAGAGGGAAGGGCCTCAAGGGTCCAGTTACCAGCAATTAGAAAGGTTATTGAGTTATTGAGTTGTACATAGACCAATTTCCCAGTTTGTCAGGCTCACATGGCATAGTAAGGTCAGAAACTCATTTACTGTCCACTAAGTGATTCAGGGAAGAGGCCCCAGCACCATGTCACCAACCAGCTCTGCACAGCGCTCGGTCTGAGAGCCAGAGCACCAGGAGAAAACTTTAGGCCCCTTGATGAGTAAAGAGTTGGAGCAGCCTGTCCTGGATTTGTTCGGTCCTCACCCCATAGATGATGGGGTTTAGCATGGGGGGCAACAGGAGGTACACATTAGCAATGAGAACATGGAAATACAGGGGCACATTCTCGACAAATCGGAACATGAGGGAGGAGCAGAGACGTGGAATGTAAAAGGCTAAGATGGCACAGAGGTGAGAGACACAGGTCCCAAAAGTCTTGAGCTGGGTGTCCTTTGTGTGGAGACTGAATATGGCCCTGAGAATCTGAGTATACGATATAGTGATAGAAAATACATCCAGACCCATCACAGCGAATCCCACAGAGAGGCTGTAGTAACTACTGACATGGATGTCGGCGCAAGCCAGCTTCACTACGGCTATGTGCTCACAGTGTGTGTGTGGGATAATATTGGTTCTGCAATATGGCCACTGCCTTGCCAGGAAGGGATAGGGGAGTATGAGCATGCAGCTGCGCAATAACACAGCCAGGCCGATCTTGGCCACCACAGGGTTAGTCAGGATGGTGGAATGTCTCAGGGGGTGGCAGATGGCCACATAGCGATCCAAAGCTATGGCCACAAGGATTCCAGACTCCATCCCTGAGAAGCAGTGAATGAAGTACATCTGGGTGAGGCAGGCTCTGAAATCGATCTTCCTGGAATTGAACCAGAAGATGCTCAGAGTTTTGGGCAGGGTGGACGTAGACAGGACCAGGTCGGTGACGGCCAGCATGCAGAGGAAATAGTACATGGGCACATGGAGGCTTGGCTCCCTCTTCACAATGAACAGGATGGTGAAGTTCCCCAAGATGGCTATGGCGTACATAGCACAGAAGGGGATGGAGATCCAGACATGGGCCATCTCCAGGCCAGGAACGCCCAGCAGGATGAAGGTGGAGGGGTTGGTGAAGTCAGTTGTGTTGGAATCTGACATGGAGTAGGGGAGAAGGTGTCCAACTCTGAGGCAGAACGGTATCTTGTGCATGTACCCTACATTCCCCTGACTTCCTGTATGTGCCCAGGGTGTAGGTGATGCTCGCAGTACAAATGCCTGGATGGAGAGACAATATTAATATGAGACACTACATGCACTTCTGGAGGCTGTTCTCATGGGTGAAGCAGATTGGTCGCTCTTCATGACATTTTCATTATTCAGATAAATGAATTATGAACAACTGACCCTACTAATGCCAATTCCATATTTGATGGTCCTCTGTGCATCAATAATTTCTACAGAGCTTTGTCAGTATTTTAGCCTGCGATAGAATTTTGGGTTTGACTTTTTTATACTCTTATATCTTATACTAATATGTGTAAACAAGGGACAAAGACTGTGTATGTTGCTTTTGTCTAGTCAGATGGATTTGTTAGTACAATGGGAACAGATAAAGTGTTAATCAGTAAGATTGCCTCAACCCTTATCTCAAGGCAAGGCCAAGCAACCAGTCAGGAGGGGCAAAAGGGGTTTGGGGGGAAGGTATAAAACACTAAGAGACCGCCGCACAACCTCACTGCTCACCCCTCCAATGGGGTACATGAATTGCAGGTATATTTGAGCCTGCTAAGAAGAAGGAGCTGGGAAAGTGGGAATGGGGAAAATGGGTATGGGGAGTAGGGAATGGGGACAGAGGCAAGGCTCTGTGGCATCAGAGCTGGGAAGGAGGACACAGGGTAAAGGGTATGTGATGGCAGAGCTGGGAAGTGGGACATGGGCTAAATGCAGCATAAGAGCTGAGAATGGAACACTGGGAAACAGACTCTGCTGGCATGTAGACCTATGGGTATGCTTGCTTGGAAATAACCCCAATAAACATCAAATTGCTTGCACTTCGGACTTCTGGTCTTCTGCTTCCTGTCTGTGTGACAGTAACCATGGGAGAGGTTGAAGGGAAAGCCCTCGAACAGTCATGGAGTGGGAAACCTTAATAGGCACCAGCAGGAAACACAAGTGTGGATACTGTTTATCCATCATTGTTCCTTAATGCAATGAAACCCAGGCTAAAGAGTCCGTACTGTAGGGAGTTCCCCATTCACTCGGTAGCTCCAAATCTGATAGTGGATAAAAACCAAAGTTTTTCCAAGAAAAGTACCAGAGGGAAACATCCCAAAAAGAACACAGCTCAGAGAAAAGACCTGGGAGTCATTCATAAATAATATGGAAAAAGGGGTAAACAGTGAGGTGGCAAAATTTGCAGATGATACAAAACTATTCAATATAGTTAAGTCCCAGGCAGACTGCGAAGAGCTACAAAAGGTTATCTGAAAACTGGGTGACTGGGCAACGGAATGGCAGATGAAATTTTATGTGGATAAATGCAAAGTAATGCACATTGGAAAACATAATCCCAACTATACATATAAAATGATGGTGTCTAAATTAGCTGTTACCACTCAAGAAAGAGATCTTGGAGTCATTGTAGATAGTTCTCTGAAAACATCCACTCAATGTGCAGCAGCGGTCAAAAAAGATAACAGAATGTTGTGAATCATTAAGAAAGGGATAAATAATAATACAGGAAATATAATATTGCCCCTATATACATCCATTATATACTGATATCTTGAATATTGCGTGCGGATGTGGTCGCCCAGTCTCAAAAAAGATATTTTGAAATTACAAAATGTTCAGAGTAGGGCAACAAAAATAATTAGGGGTATGGAATGGCTCCCGTATGAGGTGAGATTAATAAGATGGGGACTTTTAACCATGGAAAAGAGATGACTAAGGGGTGATATGATTGAGGTCTATAAAATCATGACTGGTGTGGAGAAAGTAAATAAGGACATCTTATTTATTCCTTCTCATAACACAAGAACTAGGAGTCACCAAAAGAAATTAATAAGCAGCAGGTTTAGAAAAAAAAAGGAAGTATTTTTTCACACAACACACAGTCAGTCTGTAGAACTCTTTTCCAGTGGATGTTGTGAAGGCCAAGACTATAATAGGGTTGAAAAAAGATCTAGATAAATTCATGGAGGATAGGTCCATCAATGGCTTTTAGCCAGGATGGCAGGGATGGTGTCCCTAGCCTCTGTTACTAGAAACTGGGAATGGGCAACAGGGGATGGATCACTTAATGATGACCTGTTTTGTTCATTCCCTCTGTAGCCCCTGGAATTGGCCACAGCTGGTTGACTGTGTGTTGTGTGAAGAAATACTTCCTTTTGTTTACCGAAACACGCCAAGCCTGTATATGGTTCTACAACCACTTCCCCGCCAAGTTTCCTTGGGTTGCTTCCTACCCAATTCACTGCAGTTTGCTGTCTCTGGGCCTCCACGGTCTCTCTCCTCTCTGCGGCATCCCGAGTGTGTGTGTTGGGGTCCATCTCAGTCTGGCTGCCCTCCGCGTCCTGGAATGTCCTCCCCTTGGAGTCAGCAGCACACCTCCTTCCTTGCCAGTGGTCAGCCCAGACTGAGCTGCTCTACTCGGGTTTATATCGTACTTCCAGCTGGAGCATGCCCAGCAGAGCCGAGGGGGTGTGGCATCCTCGGCCAAGAGAGAAGGGTTAACCCCTTCTGCACCAGTGCAGAGCTGATACACCAAGTAACAAGACCCCATCATTATATATGCATAGTTGGGGTTATGTTTTCCAATGTGCATTACTTTGCATTTATCAACATTACATTTCATCTGCTATTTTTTTGCCCAGTCACCCAGTTTTGAGAGATCCTTTTGTAGCTCTTCGCAGTCTGCCTGGGACTTAAATATCTTAAGTAGTTTTGTATCATCTGCAAATTTTGCCACCTCACAGTTTACCCCTTTTTCCAGACCATTTATGCAAATGTTAAATAGGACTGGTCCCAGCACAGATCCCTTCGGGATACCACTATTTACCTCTCTCCATTCTGAAAACTGACCCTTTATTCCTACCCTTTGTTTTCTATCTTTTAACCAGTTACCAAGCCATGGGAGGTCCTTCCTTTTTATCCCATGGCAGCTTCCTTTCCTTAAGAGCCTTTAGTGAGGGACCTTGTCAAAGGCTTTCTGAAAATATAAGTACACTATATCCACTGGATCATCCTTGTCCACATGCTTGTTGACCCCCTCAAAGAATTCTATTGGATTAGTGAGGCATGATTTACCTTTACAAAAACCATGTTGACTCACCCCCCAAACTTATGTTCATCTATGTGTCTGACAATTTTGTTCTTTACTATAGTTTCAACTAGTTTGCCCAGTACTGAAGTCAGGCTTACCAGCCTGTAATTGCCGGGATCACCTCTGGAACCCCTTTAAAAAATTGGTGTCACATTAGCTATCCTCGAGGCATTTGGTACAGAAGCTGATTTAAATGATAGGTTATAGACTACAGTTATTAGAGTTTCCATTAATAGGTTCTCCCCTAAGGATGTGTATGTCCAAACCAAGTGCTCCTCTGCACCTCTCAACTTTCCCCTCGCCCTTAGTTAAAAAACTGCTCTACGACCTTTTTAATGTTAAGTGCCAGCAATCTGGTTCCGTTTTGGTTTAGGTGGAGCCCATCATTCCTGTATAGGCTCCTCCTTTCCCAAAAGGTTCCCCAGTTCCTAATAAATCTAAACCCCTCCTCCCTACACCATCGTCTCATCCACGCATTGAGACCCTGCAGTTCTGCCTGTCTAGCTCACCCTCCATGTGGAACTGGAAGCATCTCAGAGAATGCTACCAGGGAGGTCCTTGACTTCAATATCTAACCTAGCAGCCTAAATTTGGCCTCCAGGATGTCTCTCCTACCCTTCCCTATGTCACTGGTATCTACATGTACCATGACCACCGGCTCCTCCCAAGCACTGCACATAAGTCTATCCAGATGTCTCGATAGATCCGCAACCTTCGCACCATGTGTTTCTCCCAGTATTGTGGGCAAGTCACAATGTGTTTCTCCCAGTATTCACAAACCCAGCTATCTATATTTCTAATGATCTAATCCCCCCTAACTGTTACCTGTCTCTTCCTAATAACTGGAGTTCTCTCCTTCAAGTATGGGATCATTTTCTTCTGCTCTAGTTGGATGTTCTGCTTCCTGAGAATTTCATTCTTCTCAACAGCACAGAGGCTGTCAGAGCAGAGGTGGGATAGTTCTACTATGTTTTGTAAAGTCTCATCTCACCTCTCCACCTTCCTTAGCTCCTTCAGTTCAGCCACTCTGGTCTCCAAAGCCCGTACACAGTCTCTGAGGGCCAGGAGCTCCTTGCACAAAATGCACACATACGCCACCTGCCCATAATCATACATGGTAATCATACATGCTGCACTGGGTCAATAAAGTGGGTAGCCCCCACTCTGTTGCTGGACTTCTGCCTGCGTTCTCTTTTATTTCTGAAGCTCGTTGCTTTGTTGTTGTTTTGTTTTTATCAGGGGGTGTTTTTGCCTTCAAGTTTAAGGAATGTAAAATTTATCTAGCCCCCCCCCCCCCACTCCTCCTATAAAGTGCCTTGCAAAACTCCCGTTAGCTGCTCCTGTTCACTAGGTTCTCTGGTAGCTTAGGAGTGGGCTTTTTTAAGCCCTCGTCTTCCTGAGTAGCCCTGAGTAGCCCCATCCCCTGGTTAAGGGTACATGGGTGCTAAAGGGCTTAGGGATTAAAGACTCATTATGAAGCTCACAGCTCTCAGCCTTGTCTAGCAGACCACTAGGCTCAGAACACACAGGGTCAGCAGACAGTCCCCCAAACAAACAGACCACACAGTATATTTCAGTCAAGCAGCAAGCACATCATATACACAAGCACACACACTATAGACCAAAAATTACCCCAAGGGTCATGTAATCACTCCTCCTTCACCTGGAGAACTCCCTCGCAGAACTCTTGTTTTTGCCAGCAGATAAAAGTCAGGTAACATCCCTTCCCCACCCCCGTTAACAGCCAGAGCCCTGAGATGTAAGAGGAGGATGTGACAATCTCTGTGCATTAACACATGGCTGGCTCCTGGGGTCAGTACTTATTCTAAGGGGTGTTTTCTCTCAGTAGGGCCTGAGCAAACTAAGGACCAAAGCCTCGGAATTTGGCCTTGTATTGTACATCTACTAACACCTTTCATCCTGAAGGATCCCCTGTGCCAATGAAGTGCAGCCACCTCAGGGCTAGAGGCCATCAGCCAGGGTGGGCGGGGGCACAGCTAAGAGGGACATTTTGCCCCATGATACTGTAGCAAACTCATCACCTGTGGCAAGGGCCCTGGGATGTTCATTGACTGTGCAGAGCAGAAAGGACCACATACTTACTCTATATCTCATGATGCCCACGTTGCACAGGGTTTGTTGATCAGGTGAGCTCCTTAGGAAGAGATGGGTACCTGTGAATTCTAAGATGGAAGTGTCTTCCTTGGGAATCCCCCTCAGGTAGCTGTGTCCCACACCTCTCTCACCCCAGCATCTGCAGTAACGTCCCACACCGAGAGCTGACACAGGTGTGTGCACCATTTATAATATAGCTCTGTGCAATCCCAGTGGGGTTCGCTTAGCCTCTAGGGGAGAAGCAGCATATGAATGTAAATAGGCTAGAGACCAGAGACACTCTAGCCAACGTCTCTCTTTCCATGTCTGTGCTTCTGTGCTCTTTATCAAGATTTAGGAGTAAACAGTAATTAAGGGACCTTCCCAAAGGAAGATGAGAACTCTTGGTCTCTGTGCTGAGTTAGAGAGGAATTGGCTGCTCTGTGCATTTGTGTATATTTAGAAAAAAACTAGGGATAATACCTAGCTCTCCATATGGTCTGATACCCTGTAAATGCCCAGGGTGACTGGGTAGATAGTAGACAGAAATATCTGGAGATAGATGACTTAGGGGAAACATAAATACTTTCTGCAGGCACATGGGGCTGTCACTAAGGGATCGGAGATCAGAAATTCTCATCAGTAACTATCATTGTTAGCATATAGGCTTGTTTGTCACCCTGAGATAGAATGTTGGGTTTGACTTTTTGATGCTCTTATAACTTATACTAATATGTGAGAGGAACAATGAACAAAGAGACTATCTGTTGCATTTCCCAGAAACGGATGGGATTTTAGTACAATAAGAAATGATAAGGGATAGAGCTAAAGTGGGAGTGTAATATAGGAGCACACTTTAAGATTGCCTCAACCCCTACCTCAAGGCAAGGTCAAGCAAACAGTTTGGAGGGGCAAGTGAGGATTGTGTAGAAGGTTTAAAACACTAAAAGTCCAAAGAAATGCCTGTCCCTGACCATAGCACAACCTCACTCCTCACCCCTCCCATGGGATACCAAGGAACTGGGACGAAGACCCTTGATGCATGACCCTCGAAAACAGAACAGGGCCATAAATTGTAAATGGGGGACTGTGGTTGTGCATTGCAGGTATATTTGGCCTGCTAAGAAGGAGGAGGTCGGAATGGGGAACATGGACACAGGGTAAGGCTCTGCGGTGTGAGAGCTGGGAAGGTGGACACAGGCTAAGTGCTCTGCAGTGTCAGAGCTGGGAATGAAACACCGGGAAACAGACTCTACCAGCATGTAGAGCTATCATAGAATCATAGAATCTCAGGGTTGGAAGGGACCTCAGGAGGTCATCTAGTCCAACCCCCTGATCAAAGCAGGACCTAATCCCAACTAAATCATCCCAGACAGGGCTTTGTCAAGCCTGACCTTAAAAACCTCTAAGGAAGGAGATTCCAACACCTCCCTAGGTAATCCATTCCAGTGCTTCATCACCCTCCTAGTGAAAAAGTTTTTCCTAATATCCAATCTAAACCTCCCCCACTGCAACTTGAGACCATTACTCCTTGTTCTGTCATCTGGTACCACTGAGAACAGTCTAGATCCATCCTCTTTGGAACCCCCTTTCAGGTAGTTGAAAGCAGCTATCAAATCCCCCCTCATTCTTCTCTTCTGCAGACTAAACAATCCCAGTTCCCTCAGCCTCTCCTCATAACTCATGTGCTCCAGCCCCCTAATCATTTTTGTTGCCCTCCGCTGGACTCTTTCCAATTTTTCCACATCCTTCTTGTAGTGTGGGGCCCAAAACTGGACACAGTACTCCAGGTGAGGCCTCACCAATGTCGAATAGAGGGGAACGATCACGTCCCTCGATCTGCTGGCAATGCCCCTACTTATACAGCCCAAAATGCCGTTAGCCTTCTTGGCAACAAGGGCACACTGTTGACTCATATCCAGCTTCTCGTCCACCGTAACCCCTAGGTCCTTTTCTGCAGAACTGCTGCCTAGCCACTCGGTCCCTAGTCTGTAACAGTGCAT
Organism: Platysternon megacephalum; assembly: GCA_003942145.1. NCBI lineage: Eukaryota > Metazoa > Chordata > Testudines > Platysternidae > Platysternon > Platysternon megacephalum. The sequence goes on along the minus strand of QXTE01000662.1, from coordinate 49,292 downwards.
GGGATTCTTCCGTCCTAAGTGCAGGACTCTGCACTTGTCCTTGTTGAACCTCATCAGGTTTCTTTTGGCCCAATCCTCTAATTTGTCTAGGTCCCTCTGTATCCTATCCCTACCCTCCAGCGTATCTACCACTCCTCCCAGTTTAGTGTCATCTGCAAATTTGCTGAGAGTGCAGTCCACGCCATCCTCCAGATCATTAATGAAGATATTGAACAAAACCGGCCCCAGGACCGACCCTTGGGGCACTCCGCTTGAAACCGGCTGCCAACTAGACATGGAGCCGTTGATCACTACCCGTTGAGCCCGACGATCTAGCCAGCTTTCTATCCACCTTATAGTCCATTCATCCAGCCCATACTTCTTTAACTTGCCGGCAAGAATACTGTGGGAGACCGTATCAAAAGCTTTGCTAAAGTCAAGGAATAACACATCCACTGCTTTCCCCTCATCCACAGACCCAGTTATCTCCTCATAGAAGGCAATTAGGTTAATCAGGCATGACTTGCCCTTGGTGAATCCATGCTGACTGTTCCTGATCACTTTCCTCTCCTCTTAAGTGCTTCAGAATTGATTCCTTGAGGACCTGCTCCATGATTTTTCCAGGGACTGAGGTGAGGCTGACTGGCCTGTAGTTCCCTGGATCCTCCTTCTTCCCTTTTTAAAAGATGGGCACTACATTAGCCTTTTTCCAGTCATCCGGGAAATCTTTGCTTGGAACTAACCCCAATAAACATTGCGTTGTCTGCACTTCAGACTTCTAGTCTTCTGTTCTCTGTCTGCATGACAAGAACAAGGGGAGAGGGTTAAGGGAAAGCCCTCTAACAATCAAGTTTAAGAAAGGCTCCTGAGCTACAAGGTCAAACATTCCTTCAAAGCTTGTAACACCTTTGCCCCTTACCCACTTTCCCATCAGATCTGTCATTTTGTTTATATATATTCCACATTACTCACACCAGCACCCCTTTTAAGATTCCAAAATTTCACTCTATATTTTTGAGGGATAATCTGAAATTGTTTCAAAACCCTTTCTTTGAATTTACAATAATCTAAAGCATACTCAAATTTTATTGAATATATCCAGAGATTTACCAGTTAACTTGGCAACTAAAGTGGGCATCTTTTGGTCATCAAGAATCTTATGAATCACACGCAGCCTCTCAAAGGTAGTGAAGGATTCAGCAATATCACCTGTCTCATTGTATGCAGGACACAACTGTTCCCATTTGTGGATTTCTGGAGAGTTGGGTATCAGTGGAGCAGAAGGGTTCTGGTTCTGCTTTTCCAGCAAGTCCAATTGGTATTTCTGCTCTTCCTCTTTCTCCTCATTTTCTTGTTGTTTTATTTCCATAACAGTTCTGTGTTTGGCCTCCTCTTTGGCAGCCTCTGCCTGCTTTATCTCCAAAATTCTCCTATGTTCTGTTCCTTTTTCTACTGCCTGCAATCTGAAGAGCTACAATTTTGCAATCATTTCACTGTTTTCACTCATCGTGCTGCTTTTCTGGCCTTACTTCCTGTGACGAAGTGGGAATGTTCTTAATGTTTTCTTTGAATATTGTGTGGGTGCCTGTGATGCAGCAGGAGAGGAGAGTATTGATCTGGGAAGGTTGCAGGGGAGTTTTGCTGGGACTATCTGCATTGGGGATGGGAGACTTTCCTTGAGGCCAGATACCTGAGCATGTAACATGAGAACCAGGAGGGGGGTTGGAGCCAGGTGACACCTTTGCCCAGGAAATGGACAAAGGCTGGGAGAGGAGCCGGGGGGAGGCTGGGTGAGATGGCTGGAGAGAGTTTCTGTTTGGAACTGGCTGAGAAAATGGAGGGGAGCCCAGATGGGGCTCTGGCCTCCCAACGGGGCTCTGGCCTCCCTGGCCACCCAAGATGGACCTGACTGAGGGTGTCCTGTTGTCTGTACCTGCAAGACCTGTGTTGGACTGTGTTCCTGTCATCTAAATAAACCTTCTGCTTTACTGGCTGGCTAAGAGTCATGGTGAATCACAGGAAGCCGGGGGTGCAGGGCCTTGTCTCCCCCAAACTCTGTGACACTTCCCTTCCCAGAAATAACCGAACAGAAAAGAACAAACTGATAACCTCTTTGACTGATCTCCAGCCACCACACTTAAAGTATCACTTAAAATCTCTACACCGGTATATAAAGTGCAAATCTCATTCAGAACAACAAACTGTGCATTTCAACCTGCTTCCCCAGGGTGAAACCTGGGACTAAGGTACTGCTGAGCCCTCTGGCATGCCAACCCTCCAGGTCCTGCACTCACACAAACATTCACAGGCAGGAACGCACCCAGCTGAGTTACAGGAATGCTTTCGCCAGCCACTCACGAACCAACTGTAGAGTGGTTCTTGGCAATTCCCCACAGCTCGCCAGCCTAGGACTGCAGAGCTGCACCGTCTTGTCCTGGTCAGAATCTTGACAAGTGTAAGTTTATTAACCCATCTGCCCATCCTCCAATGTGCAGAGGATAATGCACCAGCAACTATTCATGAGAAGATTTCCCTTTATACTTCAACAATACATTGTTTTAGGTAAAAAAAATATAAAACAGAAAGATAGATTTTAAGTGATCATAAGTAGTAAGTGTGCATATCAAAGTAGATTACCGAAGAAATAAAAGAAAATCGCAATCTGAGTTCTATACACTAGACAGGATTTCAATCAAGCAGTGTCTCACTCTGATGATACAAACAGTTCACCAATCTTCCATACACGGGCTGGGATTTCTCCTTTCCAGCCTGGGACCACCTCCCCAGTCAAAGTCTTTTTCCTCTAGACGTTTTTTCAGTTATTCAGTTGTGGGGAGTGGACCAAATGGTTATGTCACTTCTCCCTTTTATAGCTTCCGCCATTGGGAGGAGATTTCATTTTTCCAAATAAATTCCCCAGCACAGTTAGTGGAAAAGTGCAGGCACAAGATGGAGTCCGGTGTCACATGAGCTGGTCACATGCCCTTGAATGCTTCCATGAGTCATAGCGGGGCCATAACCCATATTCTGACTAGAAGGTCCACAGGAAAGTCCATCAGTTAGGGATAAGCTTCCTCCATGGCCTATTGCATTCATTGAGGGGCCATCAACTTGAATAGTCCATTCACAATGTGCTGGCTATATTGGATGTAAACTGTAGTAGGAATAGAGGGCCTGAAACATAATCCCTGTATCAGAGTCCTGGTGTGAAGCCTGAAGCCTGGGATAAAGTAGTGGTCAATGCTTTCTGCTATAAAGGATAGTTAAGTTATGAGCAAGAGGCAGGCCCTGCTCACAGAATCTTGCAATAACAGGGCTGATATTGCAAAAACACACATTTCTAAGAGGTGCTAGGCACAGAGCACTCATGCAAACACATTCCAGAAGGATGGTACAAGAACACCTCGATACCAACACATTCCACAAAGGTAAAAGGAACACACTGATCCACCCTAAAGATAAGGTCAGGATGACAGTGTGATGGATAGAGATGTACAAAGTGATGAGTGGTAACCGGCTACAACACAGGGTGTTAACTAACTACATCAGAGGGGCAATTTGAAACTTGTTTTTACTGATGTATAAAATGGAGACTCAGAGGGTGTATTTTTGGCCAGCCGAGGGCGAAATGGAAAATCCCACCACTGATTGAGCAGCATCCATTGTCACGGGCATACATGTGCTAGAGTAACTGTAGACATTGATCCGGGGAGCTAGGACCCTATTTCATTGGCAATAAACCTGGCTGGGTGCCTTCGTACCTTAACAGATCTTTTGGTCATTGGGCAGTTTGCTGTGCCAACTGTCTGTGCAGACCTGGAACATCACACAGGGAGAACACACATATGCAGCCGAACATGTATCAACATAAACTATCATGTGGGAGTTACCACAGGAGCAAACACATTTGAAATACAGGTACATAATCAATATTCATAACTTCAGATACAAAAATGAGACACGCATACAAATAGGATAATCATATTCAGCAAACCACAACTTTTCCATTGACACATAACATGACATATTTTGTACAAGATGTGTTGCAATTATATAACAGTGGTGAATATGATGGTGCCAGGGTGTTGCTTTAGGGTACAGAGTGTCACAGCAATATATCTATCGAACGAGAGTTCTCTGAGATCTAATTTTGTATTTTTATATAAGACATACATCCATATCCTGAAAAAGACTTCATTCTAGTCTGTACCACAGGAGAAAAGCAAGCCGAGGTGCACAGCAAAGCAAAACGAAAGTGTTTTCCCTGCTACCCATCACACACGCAATACGTGACCCCCTGAAAATGTCCCTCTCACTTTCCTTCTTCAGAGAGTGTCACCTGCACTTTCTGTTTGTCAGACCTCTGCCTCACACACATTACTGGATCAACATGTGTTTTGCCACAGTATCTGGAGAGCCATTTGTCCCATCAGTCATCATCATCATCATCATCTTCATGGCAAATACCAAAGGAATGTAGCCTCCTTGCAAATTGAACGCTGTCCAGATCCATCTCTGGGAATGTGCTTAAAGGGGTCTGGTTGTATATTCTCACAGTGCCAGTCTTGTGCTACTGAAGCTTTTGGTGCCCACGCGATTGCTCACTGTGTAATGGCATTCCTTGGTATGCCCACTTCAGAATTTGCTTCTTTTTCACTCTAGTAATGTGTCCCCAGAAAGAAAGCTACCAAAACGCTGATGGGGGCGGTTGCTGGGTTCCATATATCATCATTCCTGTGTGACGTTGCAGTCTATATGATTTTATAAAAATATGCTAATGAGTGAATATAATGTGACTGTAATATGCTTCATGCAAAAGGTCTCTTGTAAGGTATTATTACAAAGCTTATAATCTACTAAGTGTGATCATCCTATTTCTATAAATGTATCACTCTTGTATCTAAAACTAGAAATAAGAAATATAACTCTGAGGGCCTATTGTAATTATGCAAAATGTGGGCAATTAATGGTGGTCTGGAATCTTGATGGCTCCCATCATCCAGGACAATTGACTGTGGATGGCTCTGTTTGCAGGCAGGCTTCCTGTGAGTCAGGCTGGGAGGAATGAAGGATTGGGGTCTTACAGTGACATGTGATCATGTCACCTGAACTGGAATCCATCTTTAACCTGGTGCTTTTCCAGTGAGTGGGGGGTGGGAACCCAGAGGGACAAAGGATTCCCGCCTTATGCAAAAGATATATAAGTGGGTGGAACAGAACAAAGGGGGAAGCCATCATGAGGAATCCCCTAGCTACCACCTGAGCTGGAACAAGAGCTGTACCAGGGGAAAGGATTGTGCCCAGACTAGGAAGGTGCCCAGTCTGTAAAAGAAACATCTCTAAGGGTGAGATTTTACCTGTATTCAGTTGTATTACTGTATTAGGTTTAGATTTGTGTGTTTTATTTTATTTCACTTGGTAATTCACTTTGTTCTGTCTGTTACTACTTGGAACCACTTAAATCCTACTTTCTGTATTTAATAAAATCACTTTTTACTTATTAATTTACCCAAAGTAAACAGCTGTGCATATCTCTCTATCAGTGTTATAGAGGGCGAACAATTTATGAGTTTACCCTGTATAAGCTTTATACAGGGTAAAACGGATTTATTTGGGTTTAGACCCCATTGGGAGTTGAGCATCTGAGTGTTAGAGACAAGAACACTTCTGTAAGCTNAAGGGGGAAGCCATCATGAGGAATCCCCTAGCTACCACCTGAGCTGGAACAAGAGCTGTACCAGGGGAAAGGATTGTGCCCAGACTAGGAAGGTGCCCAGTCTGTAAAAGAAACATCTCTAAGGGTGAGATTTTACCTGTATTCAGTTGTATTACTGTATTAGGTTTAGATTTGTGTGTTTTATTTTATTTCACTTGGTAATTCACTTTGTTCTGTCTGTTACTACTTGGAACCACTTAAATCCTACTTTCTGTATTTAATAAAATCACTTTTTACTTATTAATTTACCCAAAGTAAACAGCTGTGCATATCTCTCTATCAGTGTTATAGAGGGCGAACAATTTATGAGTTTACCCTGTATAAGCTTTATACAGGGTAAAACGGATTTATTTGGGTTTAGACCCCATTGGGAGTTGAGCATCTGAGTGTTAGAGACAAGAACACTTCTGTAAGCTGCTTTGGGGCAAGTAATTCAGACCCTGGGTCTTTGTTGGAGCAGACAGGCGTGTCTGGCTTGGCAAGACAGGATGCTGGAGTCCCAGGCTGGCAGAGGGAAAGCAGGGGCAGAAGAAGTCCTGGCACATCAGTTGGCAGTTCCCAAGGGGGTTTCTGTGATCCAACCTGTCACATGCTGATTTTGTGCTGCCCCTTGATAATGAGCAGCTGCTGGTGACCAGGAGCATTGAGAATGTCAGTCTGGAGTTCCTCAGCCTTCCTTAGCCCTCCCATATTGCTCCCATCCACTGGAGCTGGGGTACCCATTGTTCTGTAGATCTGCAATTTTGTAGCTAACCTGCTGCCACAACATCCCCATAAAGGCTGCAAAAGGGAACAGGGCAGCAGCTGCTGCTGTACGAGTGCCCACATCTTTTGAGCAGCCTCCAGCCCTGTCTATGAAGCTGCCAACTGCTCAGCCATCCCACCAGACAGGTTAATACTGAGCTGTTTGCAGTTTGCAGCTGCAGGCTGCTTGTTGCTAATGGCCAGGGACTTCGTTTTACCTGTATTAATAACCAGACTGATGCGCCCTGCTTCTTGCCCAGCCAGATCAGCTCTCAGCTGCAGCGATTCACAGTGCTACACCTGTAATTGCCACTAAAGTCGATGGAATAACAGCCCCTTGAGCCTTTGTAACTGGCACCTAAGGTGGGATGCACATTAGAAGTGGCAGAGAGAGGGAGGTGAGTGTGGAGGTGAGTTAGAAAGGAAGCAGAGAGATGGACCCTGTAGCAGGTCATGCATGCCCTGTCCCATTTTGGGATGGGGCACTGGCCATTATTGGCCCACGGGCAAGTCTGTGCGACCCCTCTGGGTCTCGGTGTAATGTGGCCTAACAGCCAAAGTCAATGTTCTTATGTTCTTATGCACCTGCCCTCTCTATCAGGGCTGTGCAGACTAGCGGCCAGAGTCAGTAGGGCTGGCTGCCAGAATAAGGGGATCCAGGCCCTCCCTCTCCACTGGGTCCCAACCCAGGGCCCTGTTGGTGGCAGTGTTGCCTGCTACCAGCTCAGCAGGGATCTGGCTGAAACATGCCGAACTAGTCTCCGGGTTTCTAACCACCTCCATGAAAGCCTCCCTAGGTTACTTACTACCTGCTTCTCTGCAGCTTGTGGTCTTGTGGTTCCCCTGGTCTCTTCTCCCTCTGTGGTGTCTGGAGCCTGGGGGTCATGGGTCACTGCTGTCTGGCTGGACTCCATGTCGTGAAGTGTCGGTGGTCCTTCAGCAGGAGCCTGCAGCTCATCTTCTTCCTGTATGGTGGTCAGCACCAAATGAACTGGGCTGCTTCCTTTTATACCTGGCCTCCAGCCAGAGCATGCCCAGCAGAGTCAAGGGGGTGTGGCCTCCTCAGCCCAAATTGAGGAATTAACTCCTGCAGTCCCTTTAAGAGGGTGTCTGGTGGTGGTCCCTCATACACACTTGGGAAAAGAAGTTTGCCTTTGCGTGGGCCTTACCGGGTCTGTGGGTGACTTGGAAATCATAGTGCTGAGTGAAAGGTTCCACCTCATGACCTGGGAATTGGTGCCCTTCATACTATTAAGCTATCCAAGTGGCACGTGGTCCGTGACTAACTGGAAAGCCACCCTAGCAAGTAGTACCTAAGGGCATCGATCACCCACTTCACCACCAGGGCCTCCTTCTCTATCGTTGAATACTTCTTCTCTCGGGGAAAAGACTTATGGCTCAAACAGAAGAATGGATCCTCCCCCTTGACCTCTTGGGACAACACTGCTCTCAGTCCCCTTCTGACATGCCAGTCTGTAATGTGAAGGGTCTACCAAAGTCTGTGTGGAATAGAACGGACTCCCTAGTTAGTTGGTTCTTCAATTCCTAGAAAGCTCTCTCACACTCTGCTGATGACTGTGTCTTCTGAGGCTGCGGGCTCTTCATTAGGTTGGATAAGGGTGCCTCAAATGTTGCAAAGCTCAGAAGAAAATGACGATAGTATCCTTCCAGGCCCAGGAATTGGCATACCTGCCTTTTTGTCATAGGTGAATGGCAGTCCTGTAAGGCTTGTAATTTAACCACCAGGAGGTGTAGGGTCCCTCAGCCCACGATGTACCCCAGGTATGTTACCTCTCGCTGCCCGAGGTGGTGAGTCTATTTAATGTTAATCATATCTCAGTGGGTTCGGCTCTGGCGGCTCAGTCTCAAATTCAACAGAAGCACCTCTGTTTGTTCTAGATTTAGAGTTCATAGGAACACATAGGCAAATAATGTAGACAATTACAAGAGCATCTATCTTTTAGTAATTTTATTCAAGTTACCAACAAAGCTATAAATGTCACAGCATATACAATTTCTATAGATCCATATAATGAACTAGTTATACCTACAGACATACTCACATACTCCATTTGGATTGACCATCAATACGGGGGTGGTTCCTGCTAGAGTTTCCCGGAGGAAGCCCAATTTCCCTGCTCTGGGCACCCCTTTTTATACTGTGAGTCTATCTATACCTACATTCTGCACACGTACATGAAAGTGTCAACCCTCTCTTTCTTATTGGTTTGTGTCCCCTGGAAACACAAGAGACCCCTAATTCTATAGGCAGGGTATGTTCTTTGTCAACATTGACATACCACCTTTGTCCTGCACTTAGGACATGTGTTAGAGACAATATTTGCTGTTACAGTATTTTATGATTAATTCTAATTTTCCCAGCTATACTTTCACAATGTTACCAGTTTTCCCATCATCTTTAGGGTTATTTCTTGGTCATAGACTTGCACCATCATTTCTTGTCTCTAAGGCCTAAAATAGCTAAGCTACAGTCTTGCAGGCCTCAGCCTATAGGCTTTTGCATTTCAGCTTGTCTTGCTCATGTCTACTACATAGTTCCTCTAAATATTGATCAATCTTTTACTTTTGTAATCCGGCAAATCAACTTTAATTAACATACAGTGAATATATGTTATATAACATATTGATTAATCGTAACATCACACAAGAAATGGATACTAAACTAATATCATTGGCTACAGGACAAAGTGAAACTGTACGGGGAGACTTTGGCAAACCAGTAAAAGCCTAAAACCACTATGGCTTCTTGTTAAAAAACAACCTAGTCAGCAGGCTGTAAAGTGGCCATGCAGCTTGACCAAGGCAGGAGGGGAGGGGGGCTTAGGGTGCCACAGAAAGGGCAGCTTGACCCCGTGTTCTTCCTGATAAGAATTGTGTTGAAGTTGCTGATATGCCCCAGGAATGTCTATTGGGGTCTCAAGGCTGCAGACTCTGGAAAAACCCACACCTGGTTAATCAATAATCAGAAGGAACCTCTTGCTTGATCATTGAAACTGCTGGCTTAACAAGGTTTCTTTAAGGGACATGTCGTTCTATTACTAATGTATAAATAAGGGGAAAAGTTTGAGGTAGTTGGACTCTTTTTGGACTCTCCCTCTGGATACATCTTGGGGTCCCCACCGGCAGACAGAAGATTTGGCCACTGGAAGCCTGTCGCTGTGTCACTCGAGAGCCGCACTCAGCGTCGGTAATTATCGAGGGCTCGGGCTGTGTTACTAACCTGTTGTGGACGTGTGTAAGTGCTGGAGACTAGTAAAGTTTACCTTTAAGTGAAAGCACTCTTGTGTTGTCCTGTTTGTGCAGCCATCGATCGGCCAGACAGCCCGTGTCTCGCCTGATTTATTTCCTGACACCTCCTCGCACAGAGTAAAAGTTACCAAGAGCTTTGGGTTGAAAGAACCCCGGGTAACGCCCAAACGGGGTAGGGAAGGTCATCTTCTCACGGGATGCAGCTGTCAGGGGTATTTGCCAATACCCCTTCATTACGGCTAACATTGGGATGAAGGCCACGTTACCCAACCGCTCTAGTAGTTTATCTACTCGGGGCATGGGGTAGGTGTCAAACCGTGATATGGCATTTACCTTCCGGAAGTCTATGCAGAATTGTAGAGTCCTATCAGATTTTGGGACCGGTGCAATAAGGCTCCACCCCTTGCTCCGTGATTACTCTATGAAACCCATGTGCAGCATCGTCTGGAGCTTTATCTGTACCGAAACCCACATCTTCTTTGGCAGCGGCCAATGGCTATCACAGACCTTCTGGCCTGGAAGTGTGGTGAAGTGGGACTCACAAGCTTAGTCCACCCTGGCAAGTTCACAGCATGGTTGGGAAGGCCTGGACTATTTCTTGTAGCTCTTCCTGTTGCTCTGGGTCTAGTTCTACCCCATATTTGACAGGTGTTGGATCCATGTGAGTTCACTGACCAGCGGGCCCAATTCAGATTCTGGGGAATACGACTTGATCAGTAAGCCCTCCTGGGTCTTCCACTCCTTTAAGAGGTTTATGTGGTAAGTCCAGGCTTCTTTCCATCTACCAAACAAATGCACTTCATAATCAACTGGCGCTACGTGTCTGACCACTTCAAATGGCCCTTGCCATTTGTCAAGCAGTTTGGACTTGGTGGAGGGTAGCAGTAACTGGACACTATCTCCGGGTTTGAAGGTGCTTAGTCTAGCCACTTGATTATATTGGCATGCCTGGGTCTGTTGAGCCCATAGGAAGTTCTATCGTGCAAAGGCCCCGAGCTTCTGGAGCCTCTCCCAGAACTGCAGTATGTAGGGGACCGAGCCCATAGCCCGTGACTCCTGCTCCTCACAGGTTTCCTTCAGGAGGTAGAGTATTCCCTGGGGTTGTCGTCCATACAACAGTTCCAAGGGTGAGAAGACTGTAGAAGCCTGGGGAATCTCCCATACTGTGAACAACAGGGCTGTCAGCAGCTCGTCCCAGTCACACAGGTCATCTTCTACAAACTTCCTAAGCATGGTGTCCTGTTGAATCTTTCCACAAGGCCATCCATCTGCAGGTGATATACAGAGGTCTTTAGTGCCCGGATATCCAACAATCAGCATAGTTCTGCCATCAGCTTAGATGAGACATTGGTCCCTTGATCAGTTAGTATCTCCCTGGGTATTCCTATCCGGGAGAGGATTTTCAGGAGTTCAGCTTCTATAGTAGGAGCTGTGGTATTCCGTAATCTGACCACCTCAGGGTAAAGTGAGAGGGGGGAGGGATAGCTCAGTGGTTTAAGCATTGGCCTGCTAGACCCAGGGTTGTGAGTTCAATCCTTGAGGGGGCCACTTAGGGATCTGGGGCAAAATTGGTCCTGCTAGTGAAGGCAGGGGGCTGGACTCAATGACCCTTCAGGGTCCCTTCCAGCTCTATGAGATAGGTATATCTCCATATATAAAAGGGGCATTTTCAGGGGGTCATGTATTGCATGTGTGATGGGTAGCGGGGAAAACACTTTCATTTTGCTTTGCTGTGTACCTCAGCTTGCTTTTCTCCTGTGGTACAGACCAGAATGTAGTCTTTTTAGGATATGGATGTATGTCTTCTATAAAAATAAAAAATTGGATCTCAGAGAGCTCATGTAATCCACCATCACTAGTATATATTGGCAGCCAGATCCGCTCTTTTCCAAGGGCCCTACCAGGTCCAGGATGATTCTCTCAAATGGCACCCAGACTATGGGGAGTTCAACCAAGGGTGTCTTGGGTACCCCTTCAAGCCAGCCCGTTGACATTCTGGACAGGCAACACAGAAGGCCCATACTTTACGGTGGATGCTGGACCAGAAGAACCTTTGGGCCACTCACTGAAGGGTTTTCTTCTTCCCCAAGTGCCATGCCCAGGGCACTGAGTGAGCCAGTCATAAGAGGCCCATCCGATACCACCACGGGATTAATAACTGCCATAATTATTCCTGGGTTTGGGGTTCCCAGACCACACAGTATAGGAGGTCTTCGCTGTTCTCAAAACGGGGTCCCAGCTGAGTCTGTTGCTCGGTGCCCCCATCCGGGTTGGGGTTTGTCACCTGCTCCCAGGCTCTACCCAGCATTTGGTCCTCCCATTGTTCCCTCATGAAGTCCCCTCAAAGCTACAGACAATCGTGCTCAGTCGCCCCGTCATCCTGACTTCGGAGGGGGATCTTTGGGGGTACTGAGTTTAGGAGGATGGGGCCTGTCCCCACAAACTCCAGTCCCTCCTTTGCTATGGGCCCCCTCTTTATTGGGGTGGGTCTTTTCTTCCTCCAGTGCCTGATGGCTTCAGTCCTGCACAATCTCACGGAATGCCCACCAGTCCTGTCCCAAGATCATGGGGTAGGCCAGCTTCAGGATGAGTCCAACCCAGCACACTTCCTTCTGGCGTCCATCTACCAGCCATACCCTTCTGGCGTCCATCTACCAGCCATACTGGGTCTAACCGTACATCCCTGTGCACACACTGTAGGAGTATGAGAGCCCCTGGTGCATTGGGGGACTCGACCAAATTGGCCCAGACCAACTTCTGGCTACAGCCAGAATCAACCACTTGCAGGGTTATCAGGAGTTTGGAGGGGCCCTTCTGGCATGACTGGGAGCCTGTGGTTAATGCTTGGCCATAGCTGCAATCAATGAAAGGACAGTCATGACGGAAATGCCCTTGTTGTCCACACTCATAGCACTTCCCCCATCCTGCCCCCATTGGAGCTTCCATGGCTGGGCCAACTGGTCTCCCCTGTGAGTTGTTTTTCCCTTTACCGGGGGTGGGTCACTCTGCTGTATTCTGAACACCCCCAGTATTCATCAGTTTGGGATGTGGGTTTAAACCCCCCAGCTTGTGTGAGCGGATGACTCGCTCCAACTGTTGGCCTAGGTCCCTAGGGGTTTCAGACCTTTTACTTCATGCCTCTGACCATTCAGCAGCCAAATAGTCCTCCATCATGGAGATGGCCTCTGAGAGTGAGGCTGAGCAATGGCGTTTTACCCACTCCCTCCCTCGGGAGGGGAGGATCTGTGTGAATTGCTCCAGCACTATCACCTCGGCCACCTGAGCCCCCGTAAGCCTCTCTGGCTCCAACCACCACCAACAGCATTCCTGTAGCTTCTGGCCCATGGTCCTAGGCTGGGCCCCTGGTGGGTACTGCTCCCGATGAAACTTTGTCAGTAAGTTTGAGGAAAAATGCCCATCTGATCAAGAATGGCCACCTTGACTTTCTGGTAATCTAATGAATCCTGCAGATCTAGATTGCACTAGGCCATGTGCATGGAGCCAGTCAAATACAGTGCCATCAAAGTGGCCCACTGTTGCCCTGGCCACCGAACCACGCTAGCAACCCTTTCAAAGGTCACCAGAAAGGCCTGGCGGTCATCACCAGGCCCCATCTTGGTCAGCCATATAGGTAGTCATGTCAGGGCCCCCGCAGTTCCAACCATTCCAGTATGGGTGTCTAGTGGGGGAGTGGGCATCCATAACGTTGCCATTCGTTGCATTGGGTGCTCCTGCTGCACCTGGTGTAGGGCAGACACATCCTTCAGTAGCTGCTGCTGCTGCTTCTGTTGCTGGGCCAATTGCTGCTGGTGCTGCGCCACCATGTGTTGTAAAAACAGCGGCTGGTGCTACTGCTGCTGGGTCGCCTGTTGTTGCAGGCTCTCCAGTAGCCATTTTAGGACCTTCTTGGCTTCCATCCCTCTAGGTCATTAGGGGACCCTCACAGCCAAAATAAGGGGGAAGAACTTGGGCGATGGTTGCAGACCTCCCTTCTCAACAGGTCCAGATCATTGCCAATATTCTCCACCAAGTTGTCGCGGGTCATGCACACCCCATCCCCTTTTGGGATGGGGCATGGGCTGTTATAGGCCTGCGGGCAAGTCTGTGCGACCCCTCTGGGTTACAGAGTAATGTGTCCTAACAGCCAAAGTCAATCTGCCTGCCCTCTCTATCAGCGCTGTGTGGCCTAGCGGCCAGAGTCAGTAGAGTGGCCCTCACAATCAGGGCTGTGTGGCCTAGCAGCCAGAGTAGGTAGGACCACTTAGGTAGGCGGTCACCCTAAGATGAGCAGTGGCTAGGATAGGGTGACCTGGGCCCTCCCTCTCCACCGGGTCCCAACCCAGGGCTCTGTCGGTGGCGGGGTTTCCTGTTACCAGCGCAGTAGGAATCCAGCCAAAACATGCTGAGCTAGTCTCCGGGTCTCCAACCACCTACCCTCAAAGCCTCCCTGGGTTAATTCCTACCAGCTTCTCTGTAGCTTGTGGTCTCATGATTCCCCCAGTCTGTGGCATCTGGAGCCTGGGGGTTGTGGGTCACTGCTGGTTGCCTGGCTGGCCTCTGCATTTTGAAGTGTTGGTGGTCCTTCAGCAGGAGCCTACAGCACACCTCCTTCCTCTCTGGCAGTCAACCCCAAATGAACTGGACTGGTCCATTTTACACCAGGTCTCCAGCTGGAGCATGCCCAGCAGGGTTGAGGAGACGAGGCCTCCTCGGCCAAAAGAGAGAAGTTACCCCCTGGAGTCCCAGTGCGGGGCATGCATGCCCCATCAAGGACCCAAATGCATGGAGAGAGAGAGAGAGAGAGAGAGATGGGATGTAACCCACTAGAACAGGGGTCCCCTGCCTCTTCCATTCTTAATGTTAACCCAGGTAGTTAATTACCGGTGATGTTGAGGAAATAGAGGATTACTTAAAAAGCCTATTGTTCACCCAAGGACTGCTGTGTAAAGAACTTTATAAAGGGCTCTTAGGACCTGATCCTTTTAACCTCAGATCTGCTTAAGCTTTGTCACGGGAAGTCTTGAGTCACAAGAGTGTGATCTCCAGGTATATCCTGCACCACCCTGATATTTAATATTTTGACATTGGACTATAATTTATGGACTAATTCTGAGAGAACTCTATGCAACTCTGAAGCCCACCATCTCTACATTGAAGCTGATTTACGAACTCTATTCATGTCTTTATGTGTAATGATCTTTTAATACTCTATCTCTTTTCTTTTTTAATAAATCTTAGTTTAGTTAATAAGAATTGGCTGTAAGCGTGTATTTGGGTAAGATCTGAAATATTCATTGACCTGGGAGGTGATGTGTCCAATCCTTTGGGATTGGTAGAACTTTATTATATGATGAAAAATATTTTCATAATCATCATCATATTTGACTTGGCTGTCTGGGTGGAATCCAAAGTCTGGGTTGCTTTAAGAGAACTGCGTTTTGGATTCTGTGTAACCAGTAAAGCATTGTGAGAGCTGTTTTGTTGCTGGCTTGGGCAAAATAAATGATTATAGACATGGGACACTTTGTGTATGAGGAGAGATTTAAAAGACTGGGACTTTTGAGCTTGGAAAAGAGATGACTAAGGGGGGACATGAGAGAGGTCTATAAAATCATGATGGATGTGGAAAAATTGAATCAGGAAATGTTATTTACTCCTTCACATAACACAATAACTAAGGGTCACCAAATGAAATTAATAGGAAGCAGAGTTACAACAAACAAAAGGAAGTATTTCTTCAGAGTCAACCTGTGGAACTCTTTGCCAGAGGATGTTGTGAAGGCCAAAGCTATAACATGGTTCCAATAAGAACTAGATAAGTTCATGGAGGATAAGTCCATCAATGGCTATTAGCCAGGATGGGCAAGGAAGGTGTCCCTAGCCTCTGTTTGCCAGAAGGTGGGACTGGGTGATAGGGCACGAATCATTTGATAATTGCACGTTCTGTTCATTTCCTCTAAGCACCTGGAATTGGTCACTGTCAGGAGACAGGATACTGGGCTTGAGGGACCATTGATCTTACCCAGTATAGCTATTCTGATGTTCATATATAGACCCCAGATGAATCTGCCCCCCACCCCGCTGTAACCTACTGGAAACCACTCCTCTCCCAGAGCTGAGACAGAACCTAGGAGTCCTGATGGGGTCTCTCTCTCTGCAGTTAGTAAGAAAGCAAAAATATACATTAACATTTAAAACCTAAACAGTGTCCCTTAAGTGACTTGCCACAAGATATCAGAATATGTTAGTATTAGGTCTGAGTGGGTCTAATATTTATTTAATTTTCTTTCTTTTATATAGGAATTAGATACAGTGCTCCTGGCAGCTAATCGCTAATTTATCTGCCAATAAACTAGAGTTTTCAAGAGCCTAAGTAGCCCCTGGAATCACGGTTACGGTTGTCACCCCTACCAAAATCTGAAAATGCTCCCTTGCAGCTGCAGGTGCGGTGGGGGATGTGGAAATGATCCAGCGAGTGACAGGGGGAGGGGAAGAGAGGAGCAAGTACGGGGCGGGGCCTTGGAGGGGAAGAGGTAAAGCAAGGGCAGAGTCTTGGCAGAAGAGGCAGGGCAAGGGGTGGGGTTTTGGGGGTCCAGATACCAGCAATTTGAAAGGTGGAAACCCAGTGAATTGGACACAGAATGATTCCCCAGTTTGTCAGGAAAGGGATTAATGTCTCTGTGACTGTCCAGTCAGTGATTCAGGGAAGAGGGCTCAGCACCAAGTCACCAGTCAGCTCTGAACAGAGCATGTTCGGAAAGCCAGAGCACCAGGAGTAAACGTTAGGTCCCTTTATGAGTGAAGAGCTGGAGCAGCCTGTCCCGGATCTCTTTGGTCCTCACCCCATAGATGATGGGGTGTAGCAAGGGAGGCACCAGAAGGTACACATTGGCACTGACAATTTGGAAATGCAGGGGCACATTGTAGCCAAACCGCTGCGTGAGGGAGGAGAAGAGATCTGGGATGTAAAAAACTAAGATGGCACAAAGGTGGGAGCCACAAGTCCCAAAAGTCTTGAGCTGGGAGTCCTTTGTGGGGAGACTAAAGATGGCCCTGAGGATCTGGATATAGGACATGGTGATAAAAAACACATCCAGACCGGTCACCAGGAATGCAACAGAGAGGCTGTAGTAACTACTGACACGGATGTCGGCACAGGCCAGTTTCACCACGGCTATGTGCTCACAGTACGAGTGGGGGATTATGTTGGTTCTGCAATATGGCCACCGCCTTGCCAAGAAGGGACAGGGCAGTGAGAGCATGCTGCCACGCAGCACCACGGCCAGCCCAATCTTGGCCACCACAGGGTTTGTCAGGATGGTGGAATGTCTCAGGGGATCACAGATGGCCACATAGCGGTCGAAAGCCATGGCCACAAAGATCCCAGACTCCATCACTGAAAAGCAGTGGATAAAGTACATCTGGGTAAGGCAGGCACTGAAATATATCTCCCTGGAATTGAACCAGAAGATGGTCAGCATTTTGGGCAGGATGGACGTGGACAGGACCAGGTCACTGGTGGCCAGCATGCAGAGGAAATAATACATGGGCCCATGGAGGCTTGGCTCCATCTTCACAATGAACAGGATGGTGAAGTTTCCCAAAATGGCTATGGCATACATAGTGCAGAAGGGGATGGAGATCCAGACATGGGCCCTCTCCAGGCCAGGAATGCCCAGGAGGATGAAGGTGGAGGGGTTGGTGAAGTCAGTTGTGTTGGAACCTGACATGGAGTAGGGGAGAAGGTGTCCAATTGTGAGGCAAATGGTGCCTCTTGCATATACCATAAGTTCTTCTGACTTCCTGTGNCAGGTCGCTGGTGGCCAGCATGCAGAGGAAATAATACATGGGCCCATGGAGGCTTGGCTCCATCTTCACAATGAACAGGATGGTGAAGTTTCCCAAGATGGCTATGGTGTACATAGTGCAGAAGGGGATGGAGATCCAGACATGGGCCCTCTCCAGGCCAGGAATGCCCAGGAGGATGAAGGTGGAGGGGTTGGTGAAGTCAGTTGTGTTGGAACCTGACATGGAGTAGGGGAGAAGGTGTCCAATTGTGAGGCAAATGGTGCCCCTTGCATATACCATACGTTCCTCTGACTTCCTGTATGTGCCCAGGGTGTAGGGTGATGGTCGCAGTACAAATGCCTGGATGGAAAGACAAAGTTAATTTAAGACACGACATGCACTACTGGAGGCTGTTGTCATGGGTGAAGCAGATCGATTGCTCTTCACACTCTGAAAAATAACATTTTGTCTGTTCAGAGAAATGAATTATTAACAACTGACCCTACTAATGCCAATTCAATATTTTATGGTGCTCTGTGCCTCAATAATTCCTACACAGTGTGATGTGGGAAACCGTAAGAGGCACCAGCAGGAAACACAAGTGTGAATAATGGTTATCCATGATTATTCCTTAATTTAATGAAATCCAGGCTAGAGTTAATCTCCCATGCTGTAGGGAGATCCCCATTCACCCAGGAACTGAAAATCTGAGAGTGGAAAAAAACTAAACCTTTGCCAAGACATGTGCCAGGGTGAAACATTCCAGCTAGAACACACCTCAGGGAAGAGACCTGGGCATCATTGATAGCATCTTCACAGAAACACCTGTTCATTCACAGCAGTGGCAAAAACAAAGACAATGTCTGGATGCCTAAGGAATGGGATGGAGAATAACCTGCTCTGGATATATGCTCAGTTTTTGTCACCCAGACTCTATAAAGTATATAGAAAATAGAAAGTGGATTTCTGAGACATGCTATGAGAATGTGGGAGGCTGCTATATATGGACAGACTGAAAACTCTGGGAATCTTTAGTTTAGAGAAGAGACAAAGAATGGAAGTGTTTACATTCAAATGGACAAACAGAAAAGAGTTCCCAAGTAGTAATATCTATGGATACTTAGTGCTTCAAAAGGGAAAAATCCCGAAAGCTGAGGAAAATTATGAAAAAAACTGATTGGGTGGAAAAATGTAGACTGAAAACTGGGAATTAAATTTGGGAGTTCTTTAAGGAGATTTTATTAGATAGCTAAGAAGTCATAATTCCACAGTCAAGAAAGTGGGCAACTTTGGATAAAAACCCAGTTAAGTGTCAAAGTGAAGGCTGCAGTTGGGGGGAAGCAATATATAACAAATGTGGAAATGGAAAAATAGCAAGCAATACAAATCGGAGGTTATGAAAATTGGTAAGGGACGTTAAAGACATCAGGGAAAAATCCATGTTTGGCAAGGCTGTGGATCACAAAAAGAGGTTATTAAGTATATTCAGAACAAAAGAAATCCTAGAAAAGGTTTAGGCGAATTCCTAGAGGAAGAAAGGAAATTTTTTTAATGTTGCAGAAAAGGTAGAAAAGGTTCAGGAAATAGTTTTGTTCTGCATTTGGAAAGAAGCAGTATATTGTACTCATATCACCTGAGGTGATGAAATACTTTCCAGTTCATTAGCAGTCAGGGAGGATTTTAAAGAACATATAGAGTAGAACCTTAGAGTTATGAACACCATAGTTATGAATTGACCAATCAACCACACATCTCATTCGGAACCAGAAGTATGCAATCAGGCAGTAGCAGAGCCAAAGAAAGAAAGAAAGAAAGAAAGAAAGAAAGAAAGAAAGAAAGAAAGAACAGCTCTGTGTTAAACGTAAACTATTAAAAAAAATTAAGGGAAAATTTATAAAAAAGGGTTGACATGGTTAGGAAATAATGGAAAAACTTGTATGGAATTAGTTCAAACAAAAGTCTAGGAATATAAATTACGCCAGTCAACAACAAGGTTTATGGAAAACCTGTCTTCTCAAATAAACCTGATTTCATCCTTTAATGAGAGTGCACGTTTGGCTGATCAAGAGAACCGCACAGATGCACTTCAATCTCTCTGCGGCATTTGATATAGTGAGGAAAACAGTCAGATAAAAAATGAACACTATATAGTATCAGTAGAGCACACGTTAAATGGACTAAAGGGTGGCTAAATGACAGATCTCAGAAAGCCGCTGTCAATGGGCCACTGTCAGTGAAGGGGAAAGTTTCTAGTGGGGTTCTGCAGGGACCAGTTCTAGACCGAATGCTATTCAATATTTATATAAATGATCAGGAAGCAAATAGATAATCACTGCAGATAAAAATTGTGGATGACACAAAGACTGGCAGAGTGATTACACTGAGGAGGCCAGGGAAAGCATATTGGTTGATCTGGAGCATTTGGAAATTTAGGCCCCTGCAAACAAAATGTTCTAATACAGTCAAATGCAAAGTTATCCTCACAGAACAGGCAATGCAGGCCCAACCCAGAGACTGGGGCACTATATTACAGAATGCAGGGACCCTGAAAAGGATTTAGGGGTCACTGTGGACAACAAACTCATTGTGAGCTCCCAGTGCGATGCTGCAGCCAAAAGGGGTGATGCGATCCTTGGATGTATAAACAGGGGAGTGGTGAATTGGCGCAGGGGAAGGATTTTACTTCTGCACATGGCATTGGTGAAACTGACTGCATCCAGTTCTGGTGTCCACATTTCAAAACGGATGTTGAAAAATTGGAGAGGGTGCAGAAAAGAGCCACAAAAATGATTGGAGGCCGGAGAAAATACCGGACACTGAGTGACTAAGAGCAATTCATCTATTTATCATATCAAAAAGACTATCAAGTGAGACTTTTCATTGGGAGAAAAATGTGGGTACTAATGGGCTATGAAATCTAGTGGAGAAAGGCACAGGAAGGCCCAATCACTGGAAACTGAAGCCAGACAAATTCCACATGGAAGTAAGGATCAAATGTTTAGTACTGAGGGTGATTAACCATTGATGAAAGTGCAAAGGGAAATGGTGGATTCTCCAACTCCCCTTGTCTGCAGATCCAGACTCAATGCTTTTCTGGAAGATCTGCTTGAGGGCTTGTCTACATCTAAAATGCTAAAACAGCACTGCCATAGTGCTCCAGTGTATACACTACTTACACAGACAGCAGGGGTTCTCCCATCACCATACGTAATCCACCTCCCTGAGAGCTGCCTACACAGGGTATAGGTTGATATAGCTACATCTGTCAGGGGTGTGGAAATTTTTGCTATTGCTGAAAAATAAAATGCAGTTTTGGACTGCATTAACAGAGACATAGCATGCAACTCACAGGAGGTGATAGCATTCCTCTACTCAGTGCTGGTTAGGACTTAGCTGAAGTATTGTGTCCAGTTTGGGTCAACAATGTATTTTCAGTTGCTTATAAGTTTGACAGACTTTAAGTGTTTGGACTGAAATTTCCCATGTTGGGTGTCAGAATTCCGGCTGAAATGTTTTTTGAAAGTTTCAGGCATAACAGTTCAGCCGACGTCTTGCTCATTTTGAAAAATTCTTATAATTTCTCCAGTGGGTACCCCCAGCAGCTGCATGCTTTCCAGTAGATAAACATCAGATAACAGCTGCCAACCCCCATTAACAACCAGAGTCCTAAGATGCGAGAGGAGGAGGTGAGAATCTCTGTGTATTAGCACACAGCTGGCTCCTGAGGTCTTTACTCAATTCTCACTCCAAGGGGAGTTTTGCCTCAGTGGGGCCTGAGCAAAATATGGGCCACGGCCTCAGAATTTGGACTTGTATTGTACGTCTACTGACACCTTTCTTCCTGAAGGATCCCCTGTGCCACTGAAATGCAGCCACCTCGGGGCTGGATGCCATGAGCCAGGACGGTACATAGAAAAGAGTAAGATTTTGGCCAGTGATATTGGAGAAAACTCATCCCATATGGCACGGGCCCTAGGACGTTTAATGGCTGTGCAGAGCAGAAAGCACCACAAACTTACTCTCTATCCCATCATGCTCACCTTGCACTGGGTTTGTCAAGCAGGTGAGCTCCTCAGCAATAGATGGGTACCTGTGAATTCTGAGATGGAAGTGTCTTTCCTGGGAATCCCCCTCAGGTAGCCGTGTCCCACACCTCTCTCCCCCCAGCATCTGCAGCAGCATCCCACACTGAGAGCCGACACAGGGATGTGCACTGTTTATAATATAGCTCTGTACAATCCCAGTGGGGTTCGCTCAGCCTCTAGGGGAGAAGCGGCATCTGAATGTAAACAGGCTGGAGACAAGCCTGTCTCCACTTCTGTGCTATTTATCCAGCTTTAGGAGTAAACAGTAATTAAGGGACCTTCCCAAAGGGAGATGAGAAACCATGAGCTCTCCACTGAGGCAGAGAGGAATTGGCTGTTCTGTGTATTTGTGTATATTAAAAAAATATAGTTGATTATTAAGAAAACTAGGGATAATGTCTAGATCTCCATGGGGTATGATACCCTGTAAATGCCCAGGATTGATGGGTAGATAGTAGACAGACAGATCTGGAGACCGATGATTGAACGGAGACAAGAATACTCGTTGCAGACACACAGGACTATTGCTAAAAGATCAGAGATCAGTAATTCTCATCAGTAACTATCATCACAGTGTGTAGCACCTTTCATTGAAGGATTGTGAAAACACCTAGCAAAGGAAAGTCACGATGAACATATCCCCACTATACAGATAGGTAAACTGAGGCACAGGGAGACATGAATTGGTCAAAGTCATACAGAGATTGAGTGGCAGGATGTCAGACAGAACCCAGGAGTCCTGAATTATCTACCATAACTTCGGTCTCTCCATCACTCCAAGAGGCAAATGAACTCCCGCTCTGGCAGAGACTGTTCATTGGGTGGGATGCAGAGGAAAGGCTGCAGGAGGGAGTCTTCACCTTCGCCATCCTCTCAAGGTGAATCTGAGGTTTTCAGAACTATCTGCAGTTTGTGAGCTCCCCGCTCCTGTGAGGTGTGAACTCCAGGACTCCACTTCCGCTCCCACTCAGAGACCTGCCAACACACCACTGGGGTGGCTTCGGGGGAACAGACTCAGGAAAAGCTGTTGCCAAAAGGGCGAATGTGATCCTTGGATGCAAAAAGAGGGGAGTGGTGAGTTGGAGCAGGGGAAGGATTTTACCTCTGCAAATGGCATTGGTGAATCCAACCGCATCCAGTTCTGGGGTCCACCTTTCAAAAAGGATTTTGAAAAATTGGAGAGAATGCAGAAAAGAGACACAAAAATGATTAGAGGCTGGAGAAAATGCCGGACAGAGAGTAAGACTTAGAGCTTCATCTATTTATTTTATCAAAAAGATGATGTGTTTCTTGGGCTGATTCCTTCACCAAGTAGGGCTGCGTGCAACTTACAGTCCATTTCCATCCATAGTGTTGCCGGTTGTTTCAGGGGATTGTCTGGGAATTAAACCATGATCTCTTCAGGGAAGAAATTGGTTCTTGTTTTGGATGGTTTCCTATCTATGAATGGTGCTATGCAGATGTATAATAGATATCAAACATTAATAACTGTTGTTTATAGGATTAAAGTATTTTACCTTTCAATAATTTTGGGCCCTGTAATAGTTCTCAATACGTTTTACATTTCAGAAGCCACTAGAAACCAGCCAGTTTCTGAATGTTGGATTTTGGGGTATATATAGCTGTTTGGGACACAGCAATGCCCATGTGATTTCTTCACATTATTTTTGTTGTACAACAAACCATTGCTAAAAGCTGATATAAACCATTCAGAGTGATGGGTGATAGAGATCCACAGAAATCCCCACCAATGAACCATCCAGCGCCCAGGCTGAGGGTATCATGGGAGCTGGGGGATGACGTTTCCCTCTCACATTTGTCTTTGGAGATACCACTGAGGTGATCTGACATCATGCATTCCTTGGGCAGGAAGGGAAGGTGGAGCCTACCTGGAGTCCATGGTGACACCTCTATGATCACATACCAGTGTGAGTGATGGCAGATCATGAATGAGTCAGAGGCCATGGTGATGAATGTTTTATATTCCTAGATTAAATTGGACAGGCACACACTGCTCAGATTCCTTTCTGCTGGAAGACACAGACAAATTAGAAGATTGGGTCAAAAGAAATCTGATGAGGTTCCTCAACTCCTCCCCATACTGTGTTGCCCAGTGCAGCAGTCTGGGAGCTGACCTTGTCTGTGAAGACCGAGGCAAAAAAATCATTGAGTACTTCAGCTTTTTCCACATCTTCTGTCACTAGGTTGCCTCTCCCATTCATTAAGGGTCCCACACTTTCCCTGACCTTGTTCTTGTTGCCAACATACCTGTAAAAAACCTTCTTCTTACCATTCACATCCCTTGCTAGCTGCAATTCCACGTGTGTTTTGGCCTTCCTGATTACACTCCTCCATGCTCGAGCAATATTTTCATACTCCTCCCTAGTCATCTGATATTTAAATTTATGCCTGTGTTGTTAGATGCTACCGGTGGGGTGCTCTGCTTTCTTTTGTTGATATTACTTGGCTGCGTGTGTGTGTGTTCCCTCTGTGTGCTGCCCCAGCTCTGCGCAAATAGCTGACCCAGCAGACCCGAAGAGAACCCCCAATAACCACAGAGTCTAGTAAGATGCAAAGTCACGTCGACTAGGTTTATTGCGACCTCGGACACAATTGCAGTTCCCTGTAGGTTTCTTAGCCTAACTCAGGGCATACTACGAGAAAGTGCCTCTTGGCAATGGACCCGGCTCAGTCAGTGGTGGGACTTTTCACTGCCCCCTCGGACGGACAAAGACACCACCCCAGGGATACGTTCTTATACACAGGTACAAACAAGTTACACANAGGCACACACTGCTCAGATTCCTTTCTGCTGGAAGACACAGACAAATTAGAAGATTGGGCCAAAAGAAATCTGATGAGGTTCAACAAGGACAAGCGCAGACTCCTACAGACTAGGGACCGAGTGGCTAGGTAGCAGTTCGGCAGAAAAGGACCTAGTGGTTACGGTGGACGAGAAGCTGGATATGAGTGAACAGCCACTGAGGGCTGCTCAACTCCTCCCCATACTGTGTTGCCCAGGACAGCAGTCTGGGAGCTGACCTTGTCTGTGAAGACCGAGGCAAAAAAATCATTGAGTACTTCAGATTTTTCCACATCTTCTGTCACTAGGTTGCCTCCCCCATTCATTAAAGGTCCCACACTTTCCCTGACCTTGTTCTTGTTGCCAACATACCTGTAAAAACCCTTCTTCTTACCATTCACATCCCTTGCTAGCTGCAATTCCACGTGTGTTTTGGCCTTCCTGATTACACTCCTCCATGCTCGAGCAATATTTTCATACTCCTCCCTAGTCATCTGATATTTAAATTTATGCCTGTGTTGTTACATGTTACCGATGTGGTGCTCTGCTTTCTTTTGTTGATATTACTTGGCTGCGTGTGTGTGTTCCCTCTGTGTGCTGCCCCAGCTCTGCGCAAATAGCTGACCCAGCAGACCCGAAGAGAACCCCCAATAACCACAGAGTCTAGTAAGATGCAAAGTCACGTCGACTAGGTTTATTGCGACCTTGGACACAATTGCAGTTCCCTGTAGGTTTCTTAGCCTAACTCAGGGCATACTACGAGAAAGTGCCTCTTGGCAATGGACCCAGCTCAGTCAGTGGCGGGACTTTCCACTGCCCCCTACGGCCGGATAAAGCCACCGCCCCAGGGATACATTCTTATACACAGGTACAAACAAGTTACACATCACTCCTGACGTATTGAGGTGCAACCCCTCTACGCAGCAAGGTACAACCCCACTACGTAGTAAGGTACCACCTCTCACCTTGTACAGATTGGTTCAATCAAAACAACTCTATCCATCATTTTACCCTTTTGCCCCTGTCATTGGGATGGGTCGGCCTGTTCCATGTTATCTGTGTGGAATGTCTACATTCTGATCCCTAGTGTGCCGTACCTTTTAGGTATGTATCTTCTTGCAGCATCAGCCCTTTCCTTGCCAGCTTCTGTGAGCAGGGCCTGCCTCTGGCTCACAGCTTAACTTTGCTTTATGTTAGCAAAGTTTTGACCATTACTTCAGTTCAGGCCTCAGGCCTCATACTGGGCCTTTATCAGGGCCTTCACTTACTACAGCCTGTATCTATAATTTTCACTCCATGCATCTGAAGAAAAGCTTATGCCCAAATCAATCTATTAGCCTTGAAGGTGCCACCAGACCCCTCATTGTTTTCACTATAAATAGAATCAGAAGTGCCACAGCGTGAGCAGTGGGGAAGGCCAGCCGCCCACACACCTAACTCGAGGTTCCAGTTGGCTTGAACTTGGCCCTTCACACTACCATGGCTCCCCTGCTGTGTTTAGCAGCCTGTCTGTATCAGAGCTGGGAGTGACTGTGACATTATCTCATTAAAATTGACCATGTAGATTATTGTTGCTACCACTGTTATATAACTGCAACAAATCTTGTACAAATGATGTCAAGTAAGGTGTCTATGGAAAGGATATGATTTGCTGAATATAATTATACCATTTCTATGCATATATCATATTTATATTTGAAGTTATGAGCACTGGCTCTATCCCTGTATTTCAAATATGTTTCCTCCTGGGGTAACACCCACAAGGTATTTAGCTTGCACATCTTGAAGGGACTATTCAAGTAAAGTGACCTATCAAAAGGACACATAGCTAACATTGGAAGATGCCCATCTACACTGAATGGACTTTCCTGTGAACATTCCATCTGAAGTTTAGGTAATGGCCTCTGCTGTGACTAAGCGAATCATGCATGGATATGTGACTTGCCCATGTGACTCCAAATACCATCTTCTTCCCTGTGATTTTCCATTAGCTGTGCTGAGGGATTTGTTTAAAACAATGGGCTTCTCTCCACATGGCAGAAGCTATAAAAGGCCCTGGAGACACCTCCATTTTGCCTCTTTTCTGCTCCAGGCTCTTTCCTGCTCAAACCTCTGGACTACGGATTTATAGAAATGGGAACATTCTAACCAAGGGACTGAGGACCTTCCAATGATTTGGAAGCAACCAGAGACTTGATTAAAGCCAGCAGTTTATTCCATCACTGCTACAAGCTTGAGCTAAGGACTTTGCAATTGTTGCATGTATTTGATTTCTTTAACTAAATGTAACTCTCATCTTTCTTTCTTTCTCTTTCTTTCTTTCTTTCTTTCTTTCTTTCTTTCTTTCTTTCTTTCTTTCTTTGTCTAAATAAACCTTTAGATTTTAGATACTAAAGGCTAATCGTCTACCTGCCTAGGGCAGGTAGATGGCCCACGGATCCCCACAGCTGCCCACAAGGCTCTTACCATGGCCCGGCTGTGGCTCTTTGGCCCCTGAGGCCTTGCCTCCCAGCCAGGCTGGAAGCTGTAGACAGGTAGGGGTAAGAGCCAAATAGGCAGCTGTGAGGAGTCGCAGACCCTCCTCCTGCCCTGAGTGGAGGGTCCAGGGGGTGGGGGAATGGGCTGGGGGCTGGTTCCAGGGAGATGGAGGATCCTGGGCTCCCTGGCTTGGCTGCGGCTTCTGGCTTGGTAGGGGGGCAGGACTTCAGGGCGAAGAGGAGGGACAGGGGTGGGTACATGGAGGGGGCGGGACCTCATAGCCCCCCTACTTTTAGGAAGAATCCATCGCTGTCGCTGCCTCTAAGGACCCAGAGTGCGGCTGAGCCTCCCGGGCCCGCTCCACCCTGTCCTCTCTGCTGAGATTCCTGCCAAGGGAATACTTAGCCACTGTTGTGCCACAATAATCAAGGCTGAGCCATCCAAACCCATTACCCGCCTGAAGGGTAATCCTCACATCACTTTCCCTTCCGTCTGCGCCGCAGGTATTCACTCCTCCCAAGAGGAGGCAATGCACAATGAGCAAGAACGGTTCAAATCAGGTCTCTCTTTCAGCTGGCTGCAATGGGCCAGATCTCCAACTAGTTTAAATGGGTAAAATCGAATGGCTGTCTACCAGCTCCGGACTGGGACTGCTGTGTCTATTTTCACGCAGGTATTTCATCCAAAGTTCTTACGGAATCTAATGAGAAGAATGGAAAGAAAAATGAATACAGCTTTGAACTGCTACAGAGTCCTTGCTTACTGCCGAAAGCCTCTGTAATGAGGGTGGAATGCATGTTCCCATTAGATGGTTAATGATTGCTTAATGGTTAGTTACAGGGGCAGGAAGCAGCCGTGCTGTTGAACTAAACTCACCCAACTGGCCCCATCATGGCAGCTTCCAACTGGACCACGCCCCACCCCTCCACCTTCATCCTCCTCGGCATCCTGGGGCTGGAGGCGGCGCACGTCTGCATCTCCATCCCCTTCTGCTCCATCTACATT
This sequence comes from Platysternon megacephalum, assembly GCA_003942145.1. NCBI lineage: Eukaryota > Metazoa > Chordata > Testudines > Platysternidae > Platysternon > Platysternon megacephalum. The sequence continues at coordinate 21,424 of QXTE01000662.1, read as the reverse complement.
CTGTCCCTCCTGGGGAACGGCCTCCTCCTGGCTGTTCTCAAGACTGAGCCGAGCCTCCATGAGCCCATGTACCTTTTCCTTTCCATGCTGGTGTTCGCCAACCTGGTCGCATCCACCACCACCCTGCCCAAAACCCTCTTCATATTCTGGTTCAGGGACTGGGCCATTCATATCAACACTCGCTTTGTCCAGATTTTTTTGATTCACTCAGTTGGACAAAGACTACCATGGAGTCTGGGTTCATGCTGGACATGGCCTTTGATCACTACATCACTATCTGTAACCCGCTGCGATATTCAGCAGTCCTGACCAATTGAGCCATAGCCAAGATAGGGCTGGGCATTATGATGAGATGGGACATGTTACTGGGCCCACACCCAGTCCTGCTGAAGCAGCTCCTGTACTGCAGGACCAATGTCATTTCATACACCTATTGTGAGTTCATGGCACTGGTGAANGCACATTCCTTTCCCCAGAAGTCACCAAATGTTCTAACTGAGGCCCCTTAGGAATCAAGCAATTACACAGCCCATGTTCATAACTTTGAACACACAAATGGTGCCTGTATACAACTAGGGTGAACATAACTAGTAGATCATAACCTTTACATAGATATGTACCTGGCACAGGCAGCACAAAACATATTCCAGTTATGTCATATTCCCACAAAGCCTTATGGGAGGTACCGTCACAGGGGGTAGATTAGATTTTATCCTCATTGTCTGGTCCTATATCCTGATCCTCTGGGCAATCTTCAAGCTTCCTTCCCAAGAGGTGTGTCTCAAGTCTCTCAACACCTCTGTCATCCTAGTGTCTTACACACCAGCATTTTTCTCCTTTTTCACCCATCGATTTGGTCAGAGCGTGGCTCCGATGTGCACATCATTGTAGCCAACATATCTGCTGGTCCCATCGTCCATGGGGTCAGAAACAAAAAGATCCACCAAAGGGTCCTCAGGATCTCCTAAACCAGGGGCTTCCAGGCTATTTCTTAGGGGGAAGTAAATGGAGAGATTGTCTCATGGACCCCTCTCCTCCCATTCACCATCGCCAGGGAGACCTCCTTGTCAACTCAGCACCTCCAGGGAGATCTCCCCTCCAATTCACACTCACAATGCATGCCTGTGGTGGCTACAGCCATTGCTGAGAAGGAAAGGGGATGTCAGGGCGGTATGGTCACTGCTTAATTTGTGCCAGGGCTTGTGCATCTCTAGGCCTGGCAGTACAGAAACCAGGTACCTCTCAGCTTGATGCATCAGTTATGAATATAAACAAAAATGTACATAAATGATAAATTTTAAAATTGCTTGAGCCCGGCACCTCTTTCATTCCAGATGAAGCACTGATTATCGTCTGTATTTTTAGTGCTCTGCCAATGCAATTTAGGGAAACATAGAGGTGGAGCCAGAACCGAGTGACCAGTTGCTGTTTGCAGGCGATCAGTGAGTGCCCAACAAACTTGAGGGTCACTGGGAGCTGAGGTGCCAACTTCTCCAGTTCTCAGGAGTGCTCGACCCTCATTCTGCCCAGGCCCTGACCCCACTCCACCCCTTCCCTTAAGCTCTGAGCCCCGCCTCTCCCCTGCCCAACCCCTGCCCCATTCCACCCTCGCCCCCACCTCTGCCTCCCCTCCAGCACCTCCTGCATGCTGCTGAACAGCTGATCACTGCGGGTGGGAGGAGCTGGGGAGAGGGGGAGGAGCTGATTGACAGGGCTGCCCATGGATACTGAGCACCCACTATTTTTTCTGTGGGTGCTCCAGCCCCGGAGCACCCATGGAGTTGGTGCATACGATTGGGAGCACTCCTCTTCTGGGGAACAGATTGGGATACCTGACCCTGTGCTAGCAAGCTCTCTCTCCCCCTCTCTCTCTGGAGGCTTTTCTACCACTGTGGTATCTGAGTGCCTAAGCAGACCTTGCTCATCCAAGCTGTAGGCAACTTTATGCCAGGGCAGAGTGACCCCTGCTGCTGGTATCATCTGGGATGCCGATGTGGATGAAATCCGTGTATGTGCAATTCCAAACGGGGTCCCCAGACGTATGTATCGGTTGTCTTGTGAATTCATCAGGAGGCTCAGTCAGCACTCGAAGGAGGGAGGCGTGATTAGAACTAAAGCAGGGTTACACAAGCTAACGGAGAGTCACGTGCTCCCAGCTGTGTGTCTGGTGCAGCCGCCACTCAATGGCCCGTTCTCGCTAGCCCCAATATAGTTCCCCAGAACATGTGCTCTGCATTTAAAGGCCCAGGACATATTTCTAACAGCCAGGCCTGGGCTGTGCATTTCCGCTGTCTCACATCCACCCAGCAGCCTATGTAACCCCCATTCTTAGTGCTGTGCCTCCCCCATCTCCCCGCCTGCCCCCTTTCTGCTTTGTTACACACAGTAGCTGTGTCTTGCTTTAATTTGATGTATAAGCACTCAATCAACAGAAACGTTCTGTTGGTGTTGCTTTTACTAAGTCTGTTCCTCTGAAGTGACCCCAGTGACTGTGATGTGTTGGCAGGTTTCTGAGTGGGAGCGGAAGTGGAGTCCTGGAGTTCACACCTCACAGGAGCGGGGAGCTCACAAACTCCAGCTAGTTCTGAAAACATCAGATTCACTTTGAGAGGATGGCGAAGGCTCAGGCTCAGGCTCCCTCTTCCAGCCTGTCCTCTGCATCCCACCCAATGAACAGGCCATGCCAGAGCAGGAGTCCATTTCCCTCTTGGCGTAATGGAGAGACTGTGGTTACATCGGGAAAGTCAGGACTCCTGGATTCAGTCATCCTGCCACTCAATCTCTGTGTGACCTTGGACAAGTCACGTCTCCCTGTGCCTCAGTTTACCTATCTATATAATGGGGATATGTCCATAGTGACTTTCCTTTTCTAGGTGTTTTGAAGATCCTTCAGTGAAAGGTGCTGCACAGGATGATGATAGTTAGTGATGAGAATTACTGATCTCTGATCCCTTAGCAACAGCCCCGTCAGTCTGCAGAAAGTGCTCATGATTCCCCTAAGTCACCTTTATCCAGATCTCTCTGTCTAATATCTACCCATCTATCCTGGGCATTTACACAGTAGCAGACCCTATGGATCCCTAGTTTTCCCTACAATGGACCCTATGGATCCCTACTAATAAGCTATCATTTTTAAATATACACAAATACACAGAATGGCCAATTCCTCTCTGACTCAGTGGAGAGCCCAGGAGTTCTCATCTCCCTTTGGGAAGATCCCTTAATTACTGTTTACTCCTCAAGCTGGATTAAGAGCACAGAAGCGCAGACAGGCTAGGCTCCGTCCTGTTTACATCAAGATGCTCGCTTATCCGCTAGTGGCTGAGTGATCCCCACTGGGATTGCACAGAGCTATATTATAAACGGTGCACACTCCTGTGTCAGCTATCGGCGTGGGTTCTTGCTGCAGATGCTGGGGTGAAAGAGGTGTGGGAAACAGCTATGTGAGGGGGATTCTCAAGGAAGAATCTTCCATCTCAGAATTCACAGGTACCCATCTCTTGCTGAGGAGCTCTCCTGGTCGATAATCCCAGTGCAATGTGAGCATAACAACATTTATCACAGAACTGTCCTGTATTTGCCTTTTTTTTGGCTCTGCTGCTGCCTGATTGCCTACTTCTGATTCCGAAGGAGATGTGTGGTTGATCGGTCAGTTCGTAACTCTGGTGTTCGTAACTCCAAGGTTTTACTATAGATGCTGTTTAACATCATCCTTGACTGCTAATGGACTGGAAAGTGTTTTCTCACCTTAGGTGACATGAGTACCTCACACTGCTTCTTTCCATATGCAGAACAAAACTATTTCTTGAACAGATCTTCTTTTTCTGCAATATTATAAAGTTTCTCTTTCTCCCTCTAGCAATTGGCCTAAAACTTTTCTAGGATTTCTTTTGTTCTTAATATACCTAGTAAACTCTTTTCTGTTATCCTTAGCTCTGCCAAGCATGGAGTTTTCCCTGATCATTTTAACATTCGTTATCCATTTTTATAGCTTCCAATTTGTCTTATTTGCTATTTATTTCTCCTTTTTCCCATTTGTTATATATTGTTTCCACTCCCCACAGTTGGTACCTTCACTTTGCCACTGAACTGGGTTTTTGTCCAAAGTTTACTTTATTGACTGTGGAATCATGGCTTTTTAGCTATCTAATAATCTCTTCTTAAAGAACTCCCAATTTTCATTCCCATTTTTCTGTCTAAATTTTTCCTCCCAATCAGTTTTGCTGATAATTTGCCTCAGCTTTGGGGAATTAGCGTCTTTAAAGCATTATGTGTCTATAATATTACAGGTTGGGAACTCTTCTCTGTTTGTCCATTTGAATGTAATCAGTTCCATTCTTTATTTTATTCTCCTCTATCATATGCCCCCTTATTTATCTCTTCTCTAAACTAAACAGTCACAGACTTTTCAGTCTGTCTGACTATGGCTATCTCCTCCATTCTCATAGTCTGTCTCAGAAATCTCCTTTCTATCTGCTATATCCTTTAGAGAGACTGAGTGACCAAAAATGAGTGCATGTTCAGAGCAGGTTATTCTCCATCCCATTCCTTAGGCATCCGAACATTGTCTTTCTTTGTCCACTGCTGTGAATGAGCTGATTTTTCCATTATGTTGCTATTAATGACGTCCGGCTCTTTTCCCGGAAGTCTGTTTTAGTTGGGATATTTCCCCTGGTGCATATCTTGGCAAATGTTCGGTTGTTGTCCACTCTCAGATTCTGAGCTATCAGGTGAATGGGGAACTGTTAGTATATAGGCTTGTTTTTCAGCCTGAGATAGAACGTTTGGTTTGGCGTTTTGATATTCTTATAACTTATATTAATATGTGTGAAGAACAATGAACAAAGAGACTGTGTGTTGCATTTCCCACAACCAGATGGGGCTTTTTGTACAATGGGAAAAGATAAGGGATACAGCTAAAGTGTTACTGGGCATCGTGGGAATACAATATATGAGCGCACAGATAAAGACTGCCTCAACTCCTTATTTCAAGGCAAGGTCAAGCAATCAGTTAGGAGGTGCAAGGGAAGGTGTGGGGGAGGCATAAGAAACCCTAGAAGCTGAAGAAAGGCCTGGCCTTGGCCAGAACACAACCTCACTCCTTACCCCTCCCATAGGGAACAAAATGGGTGGGATGAAGACGTCAACTCACGACCCTCGAAAACAGAACATGACCATAAGTTGTAAGATGTGTGACTAGGAGTGTGCACTGCAGATATATTTGAGCCTGCTAAGGAGGAGGAGGTGGGGATAGGGAAATGGGAAGGGGCAATGGGGAATGGGGACTAGGGAATTGGGAATGGAAACACAGGCAAGGCTCTGTGGTATCAGAGCTGGGAACAGAACACGGGGAAATAGACTATGCCAGAGTGTAGAGCTATGGATACGCTAGCTTGGAACTAACCCCAATAAGCATTGAATTGCTTGCACTTCGGCTTGCGGGTCTTCTGCTTTCTGTCTGCATGAAAAGAACCAGGGAAGAGGGTGAAGAAAGCCCTCTAACGAGAACAGGAAACATGGACTCTGTAGCCTGGGTTTCCTTGCATTAAGGAACAATGAGAGATAACCAGTGTCCACACTCGTGTTTCCTGATGGTACCTATTAAGGTTTTACACACCAACACGGGTAGGAATTTTTGATGCATGGAGCACCATAATATATGGAATTGGCATTAGTAGGGTCAGTTGTACATAGTTCATTTCTCTCAGTAACATTTTTCAGTGTGTGAAGAGCAATCAATCTGCTTCACCAATGAGAAGAGTGTACAGTAGTTTGTGTAGTGTCTCATATTCATATTGTCTCTCCATCCAGGCATTCGTACTGCGACCATCACCCTAGACACTGCGCAGATACAGGACGTCAGGGGATCATACAGTACACACACTAGACACCGTTCTGCCTCAGAGTTGGACACCTTCTCCCCTACAACATGTCAGATTCCAACACAACCGACTTCACCAACCCCTCCACCTTCATCCTGCTGGGCATTCCTGGCCTGGAGGCATCCTATGTCTGGATCTCCATCGCCTTCTGTACCATGTACATCATAGCCATCTTAGGGAACTTCATCATCCTATTCATTGTGAGGACGGAGCCAAGCCTCCATGGACCCATGTACTATTTCCTCTGTATGCTGGCCGTCAGCGACCTGGTCCTGACTACATCTACCCTGCCCAAACTGCTGAGCATCTTCTGGTTTAATTCCAGGGAGATAGAATTCAGTGCCTGCCTTACCCAGCTGTTCTTCGTTCACTGCTTCTCAGGGATTGAGTCTGGGATCTTCGTGGCCATGGCTGTGGATCGCTATGTGGCCATTTGTGATCCCCTGAGACATTCCAGCACCCTGACAAATCTTGTGGTGGCCAAGATCGGCCTGGCCGTGGTGCTGCGCAGTGTCATACTCGCATTGCCCTATCCCTTCCTGGCAAGGCGGTGGCCATATTGCAGAACCAACATCATCCCCCACACGCACTGTGAGCATATGGCCGTGGTGAAGCTGTCCTGTGCCGACATCCGCATCAGTAATTACTATGGCCTCTTTGCACTATCCTTTAGGGTTGGTCTGGATTTGTTTTTTATCACTGTGTCCTATATCCAGATCCTCAGGGCCATCTTCAGTCTCCCCACAAAAGACGCCCAGCTCAAGACTTTTGGGACCTGCAGCTCCCATCTCTGTGCCATCTTAGCCTTTTACATCCCAGGTCTCTTCTCCTCTCTTTCATACAGGTTTGGGCACAATGTACCCCTGCATTTCCACATTCTCCTTGCCAACGTGTACTTATTGGTGCCCCCCATGTTAAACCCCATTATCTATGGCGTGAGGACCAAACAGATCCGGGACAGACTGCTCCGGCTCTTACCACATAAAGGGATTCAACCTCTCTCCTGATGCTCTGGCTCTCAGACCAAGCTCCGTGCACAGTTGGCTGGTCACATGGTGCTGGGCCCTGTTCCCTGAATCACTTACTGAGCAGTCAAAGAGACATTAAACCCTTTCCTTACCTTACTGTGTGTGTCAGTGTGACAAGCTGAGGAATCGGTCTTTGTACAACTCATTAACTCATAGGGTTGCACCTTTCTAATTGAGAGTCCTGTGGCACCTTTAAGACTAACAGATGTATTGGAGCATAAGCTTTCGTGGGTGAATACCCACTTCGTCAGACGCGTGCCTCATGTGTCTGACGAAGTGGGCATTCACCCATGAAAGCTTATGCTCCAATACATCTGTTAGTCTTAAAGGTGCCACAGGACTCTCTGTTGCTTTTTACAGATCCAGACTAACACGGCTACCCCTCTGATACTTGACACCTTTCTAATTGTAATTCTAATTGTAACTGGACACCTGAGGACCTTCACCCTGCCCTGCCTCTTTCTTTCCCCAAGGCTCCACCCCACTCTGCATCTTCCTTCAAGGCCCCTCCCACTTCTGTGTCATTTCTCCCAAGGCCCTGCCCCTTTTTTTCACTCCTCTCCTCCCCCCCCCCACTCTCTGGATTATCTTTCANAAGGCGGTGGCCATATTGCAGAACCAACATCATCCCCCACACGCACTGTGAGCATATGGCCGTGGTGAAGCTGTCCTGTGCCGACATCCGCATCAGTAATTACTATGGCCTCTTTGCACTATCCTTTAGGGTTGGTCTGGATTTGTTTTTTATCACTGTGTCCTATATCCAGATCCTCAGGGCCATCTTCAGTCTCCCCACAAAAGACGCCCAGCTCAAGACTTTTGGGACCTGCAGCTCCCATCTCTGTGCCATCTTAGCCTTTTACATCCCAGGTCTCTTCTCCTCTCTTTCATACAGGTTTGGGCACAATGTACCCCTGCATTTCCACATTCTCCTTGCCAACGTGTACTTATTGGTGCCCCCCATGTTAAACCCCATTATCTATGGCGTGAGGACCAAACAGATCCGGGACAGACTGCTCCGGCTCTTACCACATAAAGGGATTCAACCTCTCTCCTGATGCTCTGGCTCTCAGACCAAGCTCCGTGCACAGTTGGCTGGTCACATGGTGCTGGGCCCTGTTCCCTGAATCACTTACTGAGCAGTCAAAGAGACATTAAACCCTTTCCTTACCTTACTGTGTGTGTCAGTGTGACAAGCTGAGGAATCGGTCTTTGTACAACTCATTAACTCATAGGGTTGCACCTTTCTAATTGAGAGTCCTGTGGCACCTTTAAGACTAACAGATGTATTGGAGCATAAGCTTTCGTGGGTGAATACCCACTTCGTCAGACGCGTGCCTCATGTGTCTGACGAAGTGGGCATTCACCCATGAAAGCTTATGCTCCAATACATCTGTTAGTCTTAAAGGTGCCACAGGACTCTCTGTTGCTTTTTACAGATCCAGACTAACACGGCTACCCCTCTGATACTTGACACCTTTCTAATTGTAATTCTAATTGTAACTGGACACCTGAGGACCTTCACCCTGCCCTGCCTCTTTCTTTCCCCAAGGCTCCACCCCACTCTGCATCTTCCTTCAAGGCCCCTCCCACTTCTGTGTCATTTCTCCCAAGGCCCTGCCCCTTTTTTTCACTCCTCTCCTCCCCCCCCCCACTCTCTGGATTATCTTTCATGGGTCCCTCCTGGGGTGCCACCTGGAACTGGGGTACAGCTGACCCCTCTGTCACGACAATCTGGGATCCCTCTTGCACTGTGACATTGTGACAAGCTGCAAAGCACTCCAAGATTACACTCACACCAATGTCCACAGGCAGGGACCCCACCCAGCAGTGTTCATGAATGCTCTGTCCAGCCACTGCATGAACCCACAATAGAGAGGCTACAGCCAAAAAACTCCCAGCTCCCCAGCCTAAGACCTCAGTGCTCTACCATCCTGCCCTGGTCAAAACCCGACCAGTATGAATTTATTACCCAGTCTACCATTTCTACAAAGGAAAGTGGATGTGCACCGACTCTTGTTCATGAGCTGAGATTTTTCCCCTTTGGACTTTAAACAACACACAGTGTTTTAGGTAAAATATAAAATAGACCAATTAAGTTAGATTGTAAGTGATTATAAGTGATAACAAAAAGATCAAAGTAGATTACCATAAGAAATAAAACAAAACCACAATCTAAGGCTAGTGTGCTAGTTAGTATTTGAATCAAGCAGGGTCTCACCCAGTTAGATAGCACAAGCAGGTTTGATTTTTCAGGTAGGCTTCCTTCTTTCCTGCCTGGGATCAGCACTTCCCCCAGTTCAGTCTTTTCCCTCCAGTACTTTCAGGTGTGTTGTTGTAGGGAGAATGAGGGTCCCATCGTTATGTTATTTCCCCCTGTAGAGAGGTTAGCTGGAGCTTGTCTCTCTCCGGGGCGGCGGGGAAGCACACCGCCTCACTAAACTCGGGAAGATGTCTTGTGGGGAATTAGTTCAGTCGCGGGAGTCTTCTTATGTGCCCTTTGTGAGGGCATAAATAAACACAGTGAGCCCAGGCCCTAGGTCAGGGCGGGGTAGTGGTGAGTCAGGCCCTCAGGCAGGGACTGAACAACAACAGTAGGCCCAGGCCCTAGGTTCCAAAGGGCCTGGGAGGGGGGGAGACGACCACATGCGAGTTGGTTTGCGGGGGGGTCGCAGGCCCAACCACTCCACGGCGTCCCAGCCCGGGGCCCTAGCAGTGGCAGAAGACCCCCTGCTGAGTCAGTGGGGATCCCGGCCGCAACACACTAACATTGGCTCTGGTGCTGCTGCAGTCAGACTAGGGTCGGCTGCCCCCAGGCTACTTCCTGACTCCCTCTCTTGAGGTGCCTGGGTCAGGGTGGTGTCCTCCTGGGGGTCCAGTACCATGGGTTCCTTGGGATAGCTGGGGAGGGGCACACTCGGCAGCTCCTCCTGGTAGCTGGTGTGGGGCAGGCTTGGCAACTCCTCAGGGTTGCTGGTGCAGGACAGGTCAGGACAGTCCTTGGGTTTACTGCAGGCTGCTGGGGTTTCCCAATCGTGAGCTAGGCTGGAGGCGTCTGACCTCCCTGGTGGCTGCTCTCCCAGTGAGCTCTGAGGTCGGGCCTTTATACTTCCGGGGCAATGCCTGACCCTCTGGGGGGTGGGCTCAGCGCTCACTGGCTCCACCCATTCTGGTGTCCGGAAGGACTCATCTCCCTCCCGGAAGGTGGTGAACCACACCGCCTCCCTACACCCCCTTTTATATCTTCTTCCAACTTTCTGGAAAGCCCTTTTGCTGTGACCTGTATCAAACAGCTCCGATTGTGTAGTGCAGTGGTTCTCAAACTTTTGTAATGGTGACCCCTTTCACATAACAATCCTCTGAGTGTGACCCCCTTAGAAATTAAAACAATTTTTTATATATTTAACACCATTTTAAATGTTGGAGGGAAAGTGGGGTTTGGAGTTGTCAGGGTTGCCCCCACTCTGAACTCTGGGGTGCAGATGTGGGGACCCACATGAAAGACCCCCTAAGCTTATATTCTACCAGTTTAGGTTAAAACTTCCCCAAGGCACAAATTCCTTTCCTTGGCCATGGATGGTATTGCTGCCACCACCAAGTGATTTACACAAAAATTCAGGGAAGGGTCACTTGCAATCCCTATTCCCCCAAAATATCCCCCCACACCCCTTCACCCTCTTTCCTGGGGAGGCTTGAGAATAATACACCAACTAATTGCCTTAGCAATGTGAGCACAGACCAGACCCTATGTCTTCAGGACACTGAAATCAATCAGGTTCTTAAAAGAAGAACTTTATTATAAAGAAAAAAGTAAAAGAATCACACCTGCAAAATCAGGATGGAAGGTAACTTCACAGGGTAATAAAAAGGTTTAAAACACAGATGATTCCCCTCTGGGCTCAGCTTCACAGTTACAAAAACAGGAATAAAACTACCACTCCAGCATAAGAAAAATTCACAAGCTAAAACAGAAGATAACCTAACACATTTCCTTGCCCTACTTACCATGTCTGTGGTTTTAGATGGATTATTCCAGGTATATTTTCAGGAGATGTTGTACCTGCTTGGCTTCTCTCTCCTTCCAGAGAGGGAACAACAAAAGAGAACAACAAACAAATCCTTCCCCCCATATTTGAAAGTATTTTCTTTCTGGTCAGGTGCCAACTAGGTTATTTGAACTGCTTAACCCCTTACAGTTAAGGTGATTCAGTACAACTGACAAGGAGGGATTTTATGCTACATTCTCTTTATATTTATGACAGCATCACTATTTACAGTGTTACCATCTCCATCTAGTAAAAGCCTATGCCGCTATTATGATTTCCTTTGTTTCTAATATGCTAACAAAATATTATTATTATTTTCCTCAGCCCTGCTAGCCATGGATTTGTCTCTGGTGTCTTTTGCTTCCCTTATCCATTTTCTATATTTTATAATTTCTAATTTCTATCAATTGCTATCCACTTCCCCTGCTTTGGAAGCACTGATGGACGATCTCCTCCTGTCAATGGCCATGGGAGACAAAAGCAACTGCACTTCTCTGGAACAATGGGATTCTCGACAGCAGGGGTAAAGCTCATCAGTGCAGGAGACAGAACTTTCTCGGGGGCCAGTACAAGGCTGCCCCAAGAACTCAATGAGCTCAATCTCTTCATGAGGAGAAGGTTATGGAGCGACGTGATTGCATTCATTCAGTACTTATAAGAGAGAATAGAAACTTGATAACAGCGGGATCTTGAAGCAAGCAAAGGTCTAACAAGAGTACGTGTCTGGGCGTTGAAGGTAGACAAATTGAGACTAGAGACAAAGTGGAATTTTTTTACACTGAGGGCAATTGACCATTGGAAGAATTTAGCAAGGATCAGGTTGTGTCTCCATCACTGGTCATGTTTCAATCAAGATGGGATGTTTTTCTCAAAGATCTGCTTGAATTCAAATAGGAATTTATCAAGGGCAGTCCTACAGACTGTGCGAAGCAGGAGGTCAGAGCAAAAGATCACCATGGTCCCTCCTGGCCATATTATCTACAAATCTCTCTAGAGTCCCCTGCAAGGATAATATTTGTGTGGGCCTCATTCTGGGTCCCTGTCACACCCTCGGTGTCACATTTTGGGTCTGAGAAGATTGAAAGGAATAAAGAAAATTCAAAGCTCAACGATGCTTGCTACTGAATGCCACTGGTAGCAAATGAACCGACTCCCTGTGATTCTTTGTGCACCCCTACTTCTCTCCTTATAACACTCCCAGTGTCCTTCAGGGCATGAACCAAACTGTTGTGTGTCTGGTGCTTTGTATCTATCATTCCAGGTGCACTGAATTTGGGCTGAAATCTAGTGTGTGCCTGAAGAATGGAATGAGTGCATTCTCCTGCTCCAACCCCACTGCTCTGAGCAATGAAGTCTTCAGTTAACTGTCCATAGCTGCATAGGTGCCGACTCTGTGGGTGCTCCGGGGCTGGAGCACCCACGGGGAAAAATTGGTGGGTGCTTTGCACCCATCGGCAGCTTCCCGCCCTGCCCTCCCACCCCAGCTCACCTCTGCCTCCACCTCCTCCCCTGAACTCACCACCACATCTTTCTCCCCCACTCCCTCCCAGCGCTTGCGCTGCAAAACAGATGATTCACGCAGCAAGCGCTGAGAGGGAGGGGGAGGAGGAGGAACATGGCATGCTCAGGGAAGAGGCAGAGCCGGGTCGGGGATTTGGGGAGGGGTCCAATAGGGGCAGGGAGGGAGCGGGGTCAGGGCGGGGGCGTGGTCAGGGCAAGGGCGGGGCCAGGGGCACGAGTTGCATAGTTGCAGGTTGGGCTCATTAGCTTCAGCTCTGTGTAAAGGGACTGTTGGCCCCTTCGTAAAACTTAGTGAGGGTTTGTGGTTGGCCAGTACCAAAAGGAATGGTCGATGGGAATCGGGAAACTGAGACTAACAGGCCCCAGGGGCAATGGGGAGAGACCTGGGGAGAAGCAGCCAGGGAGCTGGAGGCAGAGCATCTGCAGCAGTGCTGAGGAAGAGTGGAGCTGGGGCTGGGGCTGGAGCATTCTGGTGCCACATGCTTTTAGCAGCTGGGGAGAGGGATAGCGACCCTTGGCAGAGGTAGCCAAAATGTCTTGCAGGCTGGACTGGGGGTCTGACGCTGGGAAGAAGGGTCCTGCCACCTAAAGCCTGAGGGTGTGTGACCACCACCAGGGGAGCACAGCCAGGGCCTGGCAGGGAGGCCCGGGACATGTGAGGAACAGGCTGTGAACTTCCCTTACATTCCAGAGATAGCTGTTTGTGATGTCCCATGCCCACAGAGCAAGGTTTTGTTTTCCTTTAAAAATTTTCATTTTTCCTCATTTTTTAAATTGATTTGTGTTTAATAAATTGTATTGGATTGAACTATATGCAATGATCAGTGGGCCAGGGAAGTGCCCAGAGCGGAGAGAGCACCCCAGAGTGGGGACTCCCTAGCCCCTCTCCCAAGTGACCGTGACAAGATTGAGGGTCGAGCCCCCAGGTATCCTGTTCCCAGCCTTCTTGGGGTTATGAGCACTCTGCCACACAGGAGAGTGGAAGGGGAGCCCTCAAGGTCAGGTAGGCCTCTGGGTAAAGGGAGTGGGAGCAAGGACTCAGATCCTTTCGCTTGCCAATTCCACCAGGGTAGTGTATAAACCAGGGAAGTTTGCCACAATAGTGGGACCTTTCCACCACTTACATAATTGGCATCATGAAGAGAATCCTATCCATAGAATCCACCCCATTGGTTTACTGGTTGAATTCTGGTAGCACTGTCCAGGCCTGGTCAAGAACCCTACTATGGCTGGAATTGAAGAACTACAGACCCAGTTTGCTGAACTTCAGTGCAGATTATCAGAGGAAGCTGAGGCATTACAACAAGCTAGATCTGAACAGAGATAAGCCTTGTCACTGGCTAAGGCAGTATTAGACCAACAGGTGGCAGAAGCTAAGAAAACCCCCTACTATTAATGTCCCATGGGAGCAGAAAGTCACAGAGTTCAATGGCTTTACAATTAGACCAGGAGACATTACGGTAGATGAGTGGGTCAGTCTGTGAAGGTGGCTAAGAGTACCTGAAGAAGATTTTGTGGACTCATAGAGGTACATCTCAAGGACCAGGAGAAGGCCATTGTAAAGTTCATGGCAATGGCAGACAAGAAAGAAGTGGAAACGATATTTTAACTCCTCCTAGAAGTGTACGGAGACAAGGTACCTATTGGAACCCAACAAAAGGATTTCTTTGAGAGAAAGCAGGAGCCTGGTGAAACTGTCCAGGCATACGCCCATGATCTCCAGGAGAGAATGAGCAAATTAGGGTGATGAGACCCTTGACGAGTTCCAGACCCACATATGGTTCTGAAAGAGCAGTTAGTGCTGGCATTCAGGGATGATTCCCTCCATCGTGAAATGAAAAGGAGGTTTAAGGAAGAGGCCGGTAAGAAGTTCCATGAACTTATGCAGGCTGCCATCATGTGGTCCAATGAAGAGGAAGTCCCTGTGGAACAGATGGCCTAGCCCAATCCCCGTACATGAGGTGAGGGCCTAGTGAATGCAACTCCTGCAGAAAAGACCCTCCCATAAACACAGTTAACATTGGAAAGTTTAAGTGAAGCTGTCCAAAAACTGGTGGTACAACAGGAGGAGATGCTGAAAGTGATGAACGAGGTGATGAAAGAAAAAATTCCCACTAGTATGCCAAAATATCCAAGGGCACCAGTGTAACAGGTTGGGTCACAGAGATCCCCTTGGGACTGCCAGCTGATGTGCTGAGACTACCTCTGAGCCCATTTTCAGTGTCAGTTTGGGATTTCAGAAAACTTCCTTTTTGAGCCAGACACGCTAGCCTGCTGCAAACACAGACACAGGTCTGAGCCAGGTCTCCCAAAGCTGCAGGCTTTAACTGAAAACCCAGATACCGAGTTCCCAATGGGATCCAAACACCAAATAAATTCATTTTACTCTGTATATAGCTTATACCGGGTAAACTCATAAATTGTCCGCCCTCTATAACACTGATAGAGAGATATGCACAGCTGTTTCCTCTCCCAGGTATTAATTACTTACTTGGGGTTAATTAATAAACAAAAGTGATTTTATTAAGCATAACAAGTAGGATTTAAGTGGTTTCAAGTAATAACAGACAGAACGTAACTTACAAAAAAAATAAAAAATAAAACAAAACAAGCAAGTCTAAGCCTAATACATTAAAAAACTGATTACAGATGAAATCTCACCCCCAGATATGTTCCAATAAGCTTCTTTCACACACTGGTCTCCTTCCTAGTCTGGGTCCAGCAATCACTCAAACCCCCATAGTTACTGTCCTTTGTTCCAGTTTCTTTCAGGCATCTCTTTGGGGTGGAGAGGCCGTCTCTTGAGCCAGCTGAAGTCAAAATGGAGGGGTTTCCAGGGCCTTTATATTCTTTCTCTTGTGAGCAGAAACCCCTTTATTCTCCTATGCAAAATCACAGCAACAAGATGGAGTTTGTAGCCACCTGGGCAAGTCACATGTCCATGAATGATTCAGCTTTTTGCATGCCAACACCATTGTTTACATTAGTTTGAATGTTCCCAGGAAACCTCAGATTTTCATTGAGTTCCTGGGGCAGCCTTGCACTGGCCCTCGAGAAAGTTCTGGCTCCTGCATAGACGAGCTTTACCCCTGCTGTCGAGAGTCCCATTGTGCCAGAGAAGTGCAGTTGCTGGAACTTCAGGGTCTGTGAGTCCCCAGGCCATTGAGTATCTTGCAGTTGACCTTGAAGATGAGAACCAAGACCTTGAACTTGACATGATGTTCACTGCAAAGCCAGTGTAGAGTGTGGAGAACAGGTCTGATGTGCTCGCAGTAGCCTGTGTTGCTGAGGAGACTCTCTGCAGCCTTTGGTATATAATATAATAATATAATATGTGGAGATATACCTATCTCCTAGAGCTGGAAGGGACCCCGAAGGGTCATTGAGTCCAGCCCCCTGCCTTCACTAGCAGGACCAATTTTTGCCCCAGATCCCTAAGTGGCCCCCTCAAGGATTGAACTCACAACCCTGGGTTTAGCAGGCCAATGCTCAAACCACTGAGCTATCCCTCCCCCCCAATGGTACTAGTTGGAGTTTCGTAAGCAGTTTGTGACGTTCCCCTGTCATTATCCAGACCGGTGATCTGCTAGGGCACTCCAATCCTTGACTCTGGGAGCCAGCCTGACCCTGCTCTGCTGGGAGAACTCCCACTCCGGGGCTGTTCACGCACAGCCTCTGCCCTGTAAGCTGCTCCCAGCTACTTGCAACCAAATGACACTAGCCAATATCTCCCGTCCCAGACAAAACCCTAGGAACCTCCATCTTGCAGTGTCCAGTTATGTCCGCTGGACACTGCAAACTGATATGAGTTCGTAAATTTAACAAATAAATTTATATGTACCAGGCTTGATATCCCAAGGGGAATATCTGACATGCTTCAAACCAAACACACTGCTTCAGGTAGAATAAACAAACAAATGTATTAACTATGAAAGATAGATTTTAAGAGTTTATAAGTCAAAGCATAACAAGTCCGATCTGGTCAAATGCTTTCTAAGCTGATCTTAACACTTTCAATACCCTTACAAACTTAGATGGTTCTCACCACAGGCTGGCTGGTTGTTCATCAGCCAGGTTCTCCCCTTTGATCAGTGCTTCATACGCTTGTTTTGGTGTCTGTAGGTGTAGGTGGAAGAGAGAGAAAGAGCATGGCAAAGTTTCTCCCTTTTATCATGTTTTTTCTTCCCTCTTGGCTTTGTCCCCCCCCCCCCCCTTCAGAGTCAGGTGAGAATTACCTCACTGCAGTCCCAAACTGACAAAAGGAAGGGGGGGGGTGACTAACTCGAGAGTCTAACAGATCCTTTTGTTGTTGCCTAGGCCAGTAACCTTTGTTCCTGTGAGGCTGGGCTGGGTTTTTCCCATACATGCCCTAATGAGGTGTGAACTGCCTCTCTGTTCTTGGAGAGTTTTTTGCCTGGGCTTGTTTTAAGCCATGAGGATACATTTTCAGGTTCATAACAATATGTATGAAATTATAACCTATAACATCACTGTGACGTTGTGCAGTCTATATGATTTTGTAAAAACATGATAATAAGTGAGTATAATGTAACTGGAATATGCTTCATGCAAAAGGTATCATCACAAAGCTTATAATCTACTGAGAGTGATCATCCTATTTGTATAAATGTACCACTCTTGTATCTAAAACTAGAAATATAAAATATAACTCTGAGGGCCTATTGTAATTATGCAAAGTGTGGGCCATTGATGGTGGTTTGGAATCTTGATGACTCCCATTGACCAGAGCCATTGTCTGCAGATGGCTGTATTTACCTGTGAGTCTTCCTGTATATGTGTGTGCTGGCAAGTGAATAATGCAGCCTTGCAGTGACATGTGATCATGTCACCTGAACTGGAATCCATCTTTAACCTGGTGCTTTTCCAGTGAGGGATGGGGGAACCCAGAGGGACAAAGGATTCCCGCCTAATGCAAAAGATATATAAAGGGGTGGAAGAGAACAGAAGGGGGAGAGAAGCCATCATGAAGAATCCCCTAGCTATCACCTGAGCTGGAACAAGAGCTGTACCAGGGGAAAGAATTGTGCCCAGGCCTGGAAGGTGTCCAGTCTGAGAAAAAACTTACTGAACATCTCTGAGGGTGAGATTATCTGTATTCAGTGTTTGATTAGACATAGATTTGCGCATTTTATTTTATTTTGCTGGGTAACTTACTTTGTTCTGTCTGTTACTACTTGGAATCACTTAAATCCTACTTTCTGTATTTAATAAAATCACTTTCTACTTATTAATTAACTCAGAGTGTGTATTAATACCTGAGGGAGCAAACAGCTGTGCATATCTCTCTATCAGTGTTATAGAGGGCGAACAATTTATGAGTTTACCCTGTATAAGCTTTATACAGGGTAAAACGGATTTATTTGAGTTTAGACCCCATTGAAAGTTGGGTATCTGAGTGCTAAAGACAAGCACACTTCTGTGAGCTGTTTTCAAGTAAACCTGCAGCTTTGGGGCAGGTAATTCAGACCCTGGGTCTGTGTTGGAGCAGACGGGTGTGTCTGGCTTCAGCAAGACAGGGTGCTGAAGCCACTGAGCTGGCAGGGAAAACAGGAACAGAGGTAGCCTTTGCACATCGGGCGGCAGCTCCCAAGGGGGTTTCTGTGATCCAACCTGCCACAATCACTATAACATTACTGTAACAATTACTATAACATCAGTAGAAGACAAACAAATTGGAAAGAGTCCAGCAGAGGGCAACAAAAATGATTAGGGGGCTGGGGCACATGACTTCCAACACTAATCTTCTATGATTCTATATCGTCATACTATGAATTTATAGATAGGCAGTATGATATTTTCTGTCTTATTATCTATCCTTTTCTTAATTAATTCCAAACATTTTGTTCACTTTTTTGATTGCCACTGAACATCTAGATCAGGGGTCGGCAACCTCTGGCACGCGGCTCGCCAGGGTGCTTACCCTGGCGAGCCGCGTGCCAGAGGTTGCCGACCCCTGATCTAGAGTATTGCATTGATTTCCCCCCCCCTCCCATTACAGAAAGGATGTGGAAAAACTGGAGAGAGTCCAGCACAGGGCAATGAAAATGATTAGGGGTCTGGGGCACATGACTTATGAGGAGAGGCTGAAGGAACAGGGCTTACTTAGTCTGCAGAAGAGATATGTTAGGGGGAATTTGATAGCAGCCTTCAACTACCTGAAAGGGGGTTCCAAAGAGGATGGATCTAGACTGTTCTCAGTGGTGGCAGACGACAGAACAAGGAGCAATGGTCTCAAGTTGCAGTGGGGGAGGTTTAGGTTGGATATCAGGAAACACTATTCACTAGGAGGGTGAGGAAGCACTGGAATGGGTTACCTAGGGAGGTGGTGGAATCTCCATCCTTAGAGGCTTTTAAGGCCCAGCTTGACAAAGCTCTGGCTGGGATGATTTAGTTGGGGATCGGTCCTGCTTTGAGCAGGGGTTGGACTAGATGACCTCCTGAGGTCTCTTCCAACCCTAATTTTCAATGAATCTATGATTCTATAACAACCATGCTCAGTGCATCATGAGCCTTCCGAAGACACCCGACATGACAAACTTTGCACTGAATACTACACAACCATTTTAAAAGGATGAGCATGATTGTGCTGGGTGTTCCCCTGAGGTACAGAGCATCACAGACTCGCCTTATTCTTCTCTTCTAAGGTGTAACTTTTACCCTTGGAATGTTTTGCTATTTTGCACTACACAAGGCTCTTCAAATTCCTGCAAAACGTGTAATAACCGGCTCTCTGCCTGCCTGAGGATATCTCTACACTACAGACCTTTCTGCAGCACAGCTGCAGCAGTATAGCTGTTCCATTGTAAGGTCTCCGCTGTACCCACTCTATGCTGAGGTGAGAGATCTCTCCTGGCAGCATAGTGAAACCATCCCAAACGAGTATCTCCTGCTGACATAGCAATGTCTGCACCGGCCCTTTTGCCAGTCAGGGTTGTGTTTTTTCACCCCCGTGACTGACAAAAATTTTACCAACACAAGTGCCTGTGCAAACAAAGCCTGAGTTGCATGACAGTAAAGAGGCCCACTGCCTCAAGTCCTGCAATGTTTGAGAAGATTGCTATTTTCTCCTGGTCTTTCTCACCAAACCCAGCTGCTTGCATAGATTTATCTCAAAACTCTGCCTGAATCTCCTCCCAGCGTCTGCTGCATTACCCGAGAGTTTCAGCTCCTTGGGGGCGTTCAGTTTTTTGATCTCCAGGATGGCTCCTTCATCCCTCTTTTCTCTTCCCTCTCCTCTGGTCTCTCCTCTGCTCCCATGGGTTGTCTTCAGAATTCATAAGAAGGAGGCTCAGTCTGCACTCTGAGAAATGAGGCGTAATTAGAAATAAAGCAGAGTTCCAAAAGCTAACACAGAGCCATGGACTCCCAGCTGTCTGTCTGGTGTAGCAGCCACTCAATGGCCTGTTCTCGCTAGCCCTAATTTAGTCCCTCTGAACATGCACTCTGCTCTTAAAGGCCCAGGACATGCTTCTCAGAGCCAGGGCAGGGCTGTGCATTTTACCTCTCTCCTACCCACCCAGTAACCTCCCATTCTTAGTGCTGTTACTACTCCATCTCCTGCTTACTTCCTTTCTGGTTTCTTACACACAGGTTGACAAGGTGCCCCTGTTTGGCTCAGACAGGAGAATTCATTCAGTCTCCTTTTCGGGGCTTAAAAGCCCAGGTGGTTTGCACAGTAGGAATACCCCCAATTAACCAGAGGAGCAGGCAGAGAGTTCAGTTGTGGGAATCCAAGCACCCTCCAGCCGGGGCGCTCCTGGAAAGCGTGACAGCGTGGAACATTCGATTTAAATTCCACCTAGGAGAGACTGGGAGGAAATGAACCGAGAGGGAGAGAAGAAATCCAATGCAAACACTAATCCAGTCTCTATCCTGCCTAAAGAGCCCCTCTTTTTATGGAGCAGCTTTGGGTTGAGGACGAGGCCTCTGTCCCCAGGACAGGCCCCATAGCTTCCCTCTATACAAAGGAATATTCTGTTGGTGTTGCTTTTATTGAGTCTGTTCCCCCAAAGTGACCCCAGTGACTGTGATGTGTTGGCAGGTTCTGAGTGGGAGCGGAAGTGGAGTCCTGGAGTTCACACCTCACAGAAGTGGGGAGTTCACGAACTCCAGCTAGTTCTGAAAACCTCAGATTCATCTTTAGAGGATGGCAAAGGCTCAGGCTCCTTTTTCCAGCCTTTTCTCTGCATCCCACCCAATGAATAGTCCAAGCCAGAGCAGGAGTCAATTTCCCTCTTGGTGTGATGGAGAGACCATGGTTATGGCAGGGAAGTCAGGACTCCTGGATTCTGTCTTGCATCCTGCCACTCAATCTCTGTGTGATCGTGGCCCATTCATGTCTCCCTGTACCTCAGTTTACCTATCTGTATAATGGGGATATGTTCATAGGGACTTTACTTTGATAGGAGTTTTGAAGACCCTTCAATGGAAGGTGCTGCACTGTATGATGATAGTTATGGCTGAGAATAATTAATCTGTGATCCCTGATTGACAGACCTGTGTGCCTGCATAAAGTGTTCATAGCTCCCCTCAGTCATCTGTCTCCAGATCTGTCTGTCTACTATCATCCGAGCCATCCTGGGTATTTACAGTATTCAGACCCTATGGAGATATAGGCATTATATATGGTTTTCTTACTAATCAATCCTAATTTTTAAATATACACAGATACAGAGCGCAGCCAATTCCTCTCTGACTCAGCACAGAACCCAAGAGTTCTCATCTCCCTTTGGGAAGGTCCCTTAATTACTATTTACTCCTCAAGATGGATTCAGAATGCAGCAGCACAGACAGGGTTGTCTCCAGCCTGTTTACATTTACATGCTCCCCTAGAGGTTGACCGAATCCCACTGGGATTGGACACAGCTATATTATAAATAGTGCACATCCCTGTGTTGGCTCTCGGCATAGGATGTGGCTGCAGATG
>QXTE01000661.1:122424-150755 GCA_003942145.1 Platysternon megacephalum | reverse complement strand
GGGGCGAGGTTATTATGTGGGGGTCACAAGCCCCCAGCTCTGCAGGCAGCAGCAGCGCAGCAGTGAGGGTGGCAATGGAGGGAAGTCTGCTGTGAAAAGTGATATTGACAAATGTCTTTGCACCCCCAGTATTCAACAGTAACTATTAAAAACCCTTTTCTGCTTATCACAAAAATTCAATTAAAGTGTGTTTTAGGCTTAATTTAAAAGTGGTGAGAAAAGGTAAATTCATTTTAAAGACTAGATTAAAGAATAAATGAAGCATTTCAAATCAGGTTAAATATCAGGAATGTGTTTTGAATTGATAAGGGGGGTCACACTCAGAGGCTTGCTTTGTGCAAGGGGTCACTGTCACGGACTCACAGGTCATGCCCAGTCCTGGCCCCGCGCGGTCCGTGGGGGGAACCCCCTTGAGTGAGACAGCCCTTCTCAGGGGTCCACTCTCTCGCGGGGGTTATTACCCTCCACCTCCTGGAGCCGCACCTCTCTGAGCCTTAGCACACCTGTTTCTCCCCTGGGCCCCCTCAGGGAGTTCACTCGCCCTGGACCCCCAGGGCCTCCACTCCCAAAGGGAATAATGCCCCCCTGATCTCTAGACTGTGGGGCCTGTGGGGTAGGGCTCTGCTGGGGGTTTATTCCTTCCTTTAATGGCTGTGGAAGTGTAAACAGCGAGAGAATTTGCTCCTCTTTTCAATGCGGAACAAATAAAGGCAGGCTGAATTATTTCCAGGGTTGTAAATAATAAACCACAATGGAGCAGAGAATGGTTTTGATCCATCAAGCTCTGGGTTATGGACCCAGCACCCTTCTGCTGCATGGTGTGATACTTGCAGGATCTATTCATAGGGCAGCCGATTTCGGCTGAGTAGATTTTACTCCTGAGGGGTTTCTGCACCAAAAAATAAAATACAATAAAATAAAATAAAAATTCTGTGCACAATATTTTAAAATTCTGCAAATGTTATTTGTCAATAAATAAATGTGGAGGCTCCAGCATGGCAGTGGGGAGCACAGGCTCCTGGATGCACGGAGATGGGAGATCACCCTGGAACCCCCTCCCCAAGAACACAAACTCAGTGGTGAGGCTGCACCTCTCTGCTGCCTACTCCAGGGGTCCAAAATGACATGCCTGCGCTGTTGGGGAGGGGCGCATGACCACTCTCGTGGCTTCCCTTTGCTTCCCCATAAGAAAGTCATTTTTTCTGCAGGGAAACAAATAACTCTGTGGGGGACATGAATACTGTGCTTGTGCAGTAGTGCAGAATTTCCAAAGGAGTAAGATTTGAATCTTTCAGATGGCTTCTTTTAGTTGCAGAGTATTAATCAGGCTGCCTCTGCTCAGGAACCGTACTGCTCCTCCAGGAAAAAAAAAGACCCTGCTGCAGAAGAAATCATATGATTGGACTCATAGCACATCTCTCACCTTACAGGAGTGGACTCTGTGGGATAAGGCTCTGCTGGAGCTTTATTCCTTCCTTTAATCACTGTGGAAGGGTAAACAGCAAGAGAATTTGTTCTTCTTTTCTATGCGGAACAAATGAAGGCAGGCTGAATTATTTCCAGGGCTGTAATAAAACCCAAACTAGCAGAGGATGGTTTCGATCCATCGACCTCTGGGTTATGGGCCCAGCACGCTTCCGCTGCACCACTCTGCTGGTGACAAGGGACTTCCTGCAGGATGTATTCACAGTGCAGCTCACAAGCTGTGCGCGGGAGAGTTGTGCCCAGGGGGTTTAGACGCTTTAGAGGAAGGTGATTGACATGTGAATGTGTCACATCTCCAGCGCTGAACTGAAATGTGGGCGCTGCATTCTCAGCCGGGGTCTCCTGAGTCTAATGATGCAGCAAATCCAGCCCCTTCCCCTGCTTTTCTCCTGGGAAGATCCAGCCCGTCTCCTGCCCCCCTCCAGGCTGAGGAGGTTTCCCCGATTCCCGAGTGTCACAAACCCCCTGCGAGGGGCCCGGCGGGGCAGGGCCAGGCCCGGGTAAGACCCGCCCCTTCCTGCCCCCCCAGCCCGGGAAACCTTTGTTTTGCAGCGGGGCCATGGCCGGGGCCGGGAGCGCAGCGCGGGGGCTGCTCCAGCCCTGCAGCCCGCGGGGCAGCGCGGTGGGTCCGGGGGCAGCGCGGAGCGGGCAGGGCCCGGGCGTGGGGCGGAGACACGCGTGGGGCGGACACGCTCCTGCCGGGAGGGGCCGGGCCCGGCTGCCTGGTTCGCCCCCTGCCCGGGTGGGTCCCCGAGCTCCCCGCGGCCGGAGAGGGGCTGCCCGGGGCTGCGGGGGGCGAGTGTCCCGGGCGGGGCGGGGCAGCCCCTGCTGCGGGGCCGGGGGACGGAGCCCGGGAGCGGCTGGGCCGGGAGCTGCAGGACGGGCCCGGAGCGCGGCTCGGCTGCAGAGCTCGGAGCCCAGGCCGGGCCCGGGAGCGAGGGGATGGGGGAGCCGGGGGGTGGATCTGGGGTGTCAGAGCCGGGCTGTGGGGTGGGAGGAGCGGCTGGTGCTGGGGACTGTGGGGCTGCTGGGAGTTTGGGGTGTGCTGGGGGGTCAGGGCCGGGGTTTGGGGGATGTTTGGGGGGCTCCATGTTCAGATCTGGCCCTGCGGGAGCTTTGGGGGCTGGAGCTGGGGAAAGTGGGGGACTCTCTGAAGTTGGCTGCTTGGGATGTGGGTGAGGCCCCGGGGAGCTGGGCTGCACCCCTGTCACTGCAGCCTGGGGCCCTGCATTTTCTCTGGAAAAGCTGCTCCCTGTTTCACCCTCTCCTCTCGGTCTGAGTCCCAGCGACTCTGCACAGGCGTCTGCAGGGCAGGATGGGCTGGGAGGCCGTTTGCAGCAGTTTTCAACCCTCTCTCCCCATCTTCCAGGAGGTACCACGAGAGCATCTGGCCCCTCTGGGAAAAGAGAGAGACGCAGCCAAAGCCGAGGAGGAGCGAGGGCAGGATGGGCTGCTGGTAGGTGCCCAGAGCCCCCCACCACTTAGGTTTGCCTGGCATAGGAATGACCTGGTGAATGCAGGGCCCACCCTGCCAGCCTCAGCCAGGGAACCATCCCCACCGGAGCCCAGGGAGAGGCAGGGTCAGACACGGGGTGACATGATGCCCTTAGGATGCAGGAGGCTGCTGGGCAGGAGAGGGTCGGTCTGTGTTAGCCCAGAGCCCCTGCCCACGGGCTGTCTGGATGTCACAGTGACCAGGGATCCTGTCTAGCTCCTGGGGAGGATGGGGAGGAAGGAGATGAAATGTGGGCTGCAGAGATGGAGGATTTGGCTCAGTGCAAGTTGATGAGGTTTTGGGGAGAAGTGTCCCTCCTGTTGGTGATGTACAGCTCACCCCGGCCCTGAGCCCTCCTCCCTTCCCGGGATAAATGAACTTCCCATCCCCCACCGCAAGAGATCTTGTGTTCCGGTAAATAACTCTGCCCCCCGCCCCGAGGCGCATTTATAATTTTCCCCAGTTACCGAGCAGATGAATTTCAATGTTGATAAATGCAAAGTAATGCACATTGGAAAAGATAATATCAAATACACATAAAATGATGGGGTCTAAATTAGCTGATATCACTCAAGAAAGAGATCTTGGAGTCACTGTGGATAGTTCTCTGGAAACATCCACTCAATCTGCAGCAGCAGTCAACAAAGTGAACAGAATGTTGGGAATCATTAGGAAAGGGATAGACAATAAAACAGAAAATATCCTATTGCCTCTATATAAATCCATGGTACGTCCACATCTTGAATACTGCGCGCAGATCTGGTCGCCTGATCTCAAAAAAATACATTGGAATTGGAAAAGGTTCAGAGAAGGTCAAAAAAATGAGGAAGGGAACGGAACAGCTTCCGTGTGAGGCGAGGTTAATGAGACTGAGGCTATGGCTACACTCCGCAGCTTTTAGCGACATGGCTGTGCTGCTACAGCCGTGCTGCTGACAGGCGCAGTGTAGCTGCTGTTTGTCGGCAGGAGAGAAGTGCCAGTGTAGACAAAGCCTGAGACTGTTCAGCTTGGAGCAGAGACGACTAAGGGGGGATATGAGAGAGGTCTATAAAATCATGACTGGTGTGGAGAAAGTAAATAAGGAAGTGTTATTTACTCCTTCTCATAACACAAGAACTAGGGGTCACCCAATGAAATGAATAGGCAGCAGGTTTAAAACAAACAAAAGGAAGTATTTCTTCACACAACACTCAGTCAACCTGTGGAACTCCTTGCCAGAGGATGTTGTGAAGGCCAAAACATTAACAGGGTTCAAAAAAGAACTAGAGAAGTTCATGGGGGATAGGACCATCAGTGGCTATTAGCCAGGATGGGCAGGGATGGTGTCCCTAGCCTCTGTTTGCCAGAAGCTGGGAATGGGCGACAGGGGATGAATCACTTGATGATTCCCTGTTCTGTTCATTCCCTCTGGGGCACCTGGCATTGGCCACTGTCAGGAGACAGGACACTGGGCTAGATGGACCTTTGGTCTGACCCAGTCTGGCCGTTCTTATGTTCTATGTTCCCCTGTTACCGAGCCGCCCTCTCCCTGTTGCAGAAACAGACGGCAGCCGAGAGGCAGAAGATCGTCTGGGAGTGGCAGGAGCTGCGAGGGTTTCTGGAGGAGCAGGAGCAGCGGCTGCTGTCCCGGCTGGAAGAGCTCGAGAGAGCCATTGCCCAGAGAAGGGATGAGGGCGTCTGCAGCCTGTCCTGGGAGATTTCCCTGCTCAGTGAGAGGGGAGGAGAGACGGGGCAGCAGCCGCTGAGCCAACCCCTGCAGGTCAGGCTGTCATTGCAATGATCATACGCAGCGTTTCTATAGGTGCTTCTGAGCCCTAGACCCCAAAGCACTTTACAGAGTGGGGTCAGGGGCATTATCCCTATGGGACAAATGGGGAAAGTGAGGCAGAGGGAGGGGCAGAGCCCTGCCCAAGGTCACACAGTGAGTCTGGCAGCGGTGCCAGGGATGGGTCCTGGATGCTGCAGCCCCAAGACCTTCTCTCCTGGAAATGTCTGTCTGCATTTGCACTTAGAGGGTGAAATCTCCTCCCCCACCATGCTGAGGTCCCGAGCCAGGCCTAAGGCCCCTCTCACTGCAGGTTAATGGGTTTAGTGGGGCCAGGGGCCTTCTGGGTCTCTCAGCACTGGGGGGAATTTGATTTTCAATGCAGAGAAATATCGTCTGCCTGTAAAGTGCCTGGGGAGAAGATTCCCGCAGTGGCGACCTGCCCGCAGGGATTGCTGGGGCTGCGTCGGGGAAAGTCCCTGGTAGGGGGTGGCAGCTGCTCTGGGAATGTAAACCTGAAATTCCCCTAATACCTGAGACTTCAATGGTGACCCCTGCAGAGCAGGAGACCTCCCCACCCAGGGACACCCCCACTGACGGCCTCCTCTTTCTCTCCCTCTTTAGGGTGCTGGGAGCACTGGGGGCAGGTAAGTCCTGGGCTCCATTTCGCTCCCCCTCATGGGCCGTTAGGTTTGATAACTGCACTGAATAGGAAGCTGCCCCCTGCCCTTGGAGCCTGTGATTCTGTCTCCCCAGTGGCTGACTCAGGTAGGGGAAGAGCCGTTTACTGTCTGATTGCTAATGAGGTCACAGCAGGGTGCTAGACACAGGGCCGATGGGACAGACCTGGCCTGTCTCCCGGACTGATGTGGCCACGTCACGTATTCAGAGGGTGCAGAATCTCAGCTGTCACATTTGTTACAGTGAGTTGCTGGCCCTCAGCACCTCCCCAGTGTAAACGGAGACAGTGTTTCCTTGCTGGGGCTGCCAGCAGCCTGAAGCCACCACTGCTCAGGGGTTTTGGCATTAAAGGGCCCTGCTGGAGACCTGGGCTCTGTCTGTGGCCACTGTCAGCATGTAGGACCTGCCCACTCTTTGGTCTGTGTCTCCTCCCTTTCCACATAATCCCAGTGCTGGTGCCCCTTGTTACTGCAGTAAACCAGCGTAGGGGGCGGCTCTGCCCCCCACAGAACCAGAGCGTCCCTGAGAAAGCTCCTGAACAATGTCTCCGTTCCTTGCTCTAGTGTCTCCCCCCTTCCCATCTCTCTGGAGAGCACAGGGTTGAGGTGACTCACCTTGACAATGACCATCTCGGGCTACAAAGCTCAGATCCAGGTTTCCTGGAATTTGGGGGTTGCTGGGCTCAGGGTCGGGGGATCAGGCCTATTTCTCACCCCTCCTCCTTTCCCCAGCAGGGCAGACGGGATGTTTCGGAAGCCGGAGCCGGGGTTCATGGAGCTGGAGAAGAGACTCAGCGATTTCTCTCTGAAAAGTGCCATGCTGCAGGAGGTGCTGCTGGGATTCAAAGGTGAATTGGAGTCTGGGGGTGACGTCTCCTCTGGTTAGAGGGACCCTCGCCCTGGGGAGGAGTCGGGGACTCTAGTGATGTCACTGATCCTTGGCTCCATCTCACAGCCCAGCTCAGCGAGTCGCCCTTCCCCATGAAGCAGCCCTGTGGAGCTGGCTCTGTCTGCAGTGGCTGCGTTATCGGCCTCTGATCTCTGGCACCATCTCGTAGTTAACAGCAGTTACATTAATAAGCAATGGGGATTTCTCCATGAATGCGAGGGCTGAATTCTCACCTCTCCCATCTTCTCCTTCCCCTAGAGACGCTGCGACGGGGGCTGGGGAGCGACACAGGTACGTGTCTGTCTCTGACTGGCCGTGGGGAGATTTCAGACCAATAACCATGTTAACGACAGGGGATCGCAGCCTCCAGCACCTGGAAGCTGTGTAACAATGGGAAGCGATGTTACTTTGTTCTTGCACCACTATATTTTCAACTGACTTGTCTCTTAAATGTTTTAGCTCATCAATATCACTTAAGCATTTAAAGTTTTTTGCTGGGATTTTGAGTACTCTATTCTTTTTGCTTGAACTTTTTTTATTTATTGCTTTTTTTACTGACTAAATTAATGTTAGTAATTTTATTTTGGCATTTTTAATTGTAGTAATATTAATAGTGTTTAGTAATTAAGTTTACATAGTCTGATTTTAAAGCTTTTTTTTAAAACCGATAAGACTTTTCCTGTTTTTGAATGTCTGCTTGATACTTTAATACATTTTAACGTTTTAGAAGGTCTCTTTCTATAAGTCTATAATATATAAATAACTATTGTTGTATGTAAAGTAAATAAGGTTTTTAAAATATTTAAGAAGCTTCATTTAAAATTAAATTAAAATGCAGAGCCCCCTGGACCGGTGGCCAGGACCCGGGCAGTATGAGTGCCACTGAAAATCAGCTCGCGTGCCGCCTTTGGCATGCATGCCATAGGTTGCCTACCCCTGTTATAGTTCAAGTTTTTTAGCTTTTTTGTGCTTTAAAAAATATATAGACTTTTTGTATTTGTTGTGACTTTTTAAAATTGGTCCTGTATTTACTTTTGTAACTTACTATTTTAGTGCACTTTTCACTCCTGTGACGGGTCATAGCTGATTTTTACACTTTAATTTAATAAAACAGCTATTAGCAGATAATTTTGTTAAAACAGCAATTCAATCTCTTCTTTGCATAACTTATACTTCAAGTATGAATAGGTTTTTCTAATAAATGTTTGCTGTAAGCTTTTTCTATGCTTAAATTTATGCCTTAAAAGAATGTATATTTCTTGGAATGATTTTATACATTTAAGATAGAATCTTAATTTCCCCCCCAATACATTCCTGTTCATCCCTGGGATAATTAATTTCTGGGGAACATCTTCAGCAGAGGTAGAATTATTGAAAGTGCACTATTATTTTATTTTATATTATTTTAGTGCACTATTTACCTCTTGTGACACAGGTTGTAGCTGATTTTTACACTTTAAATAAATAAAACAGCTATTAGCTTCTACTTCTGTTAAAACAGCAATTCAATATTTCTTTCTTGCATAACCTGCACTACTTTAAGAATGCAACGTTTGTTTGGTTCTTTTAATTAACTTTTTGCTCTAAACTTTTTTTTTATGCTTACATTATGCCTTAAATTAATTTATATTTCGTGGAATGATTTTATTCATTTAAGATAGAATCTTAATTCCCCCCCCCCAATACATTCCTAGCCATCCCGATGATCATTAATTTCTGGGAAACATCCTCAGCAGAATTATTTGAAGGTGTTGCACCGGAGAGTAGAGGCACAGAGGCAGTGGCTTGTGGGGAACAGGGTAAGTTTCATTACTAATCCTGCTCTTTTGAGGGGTCCTTTTAGAAAATAATTTAACTTACAAGCACTTCGAGACTTTAAGAAAGTCACTAATCACTGAAGCAATGGGTCTCTTTGGAACATGTTTTAACTGACAAGCCCTTACAGCCTTTCTGAGAAAGGAACAGGATAGAACTATGCTCAAAATTTAAAAAGTGCAAATTAAGGATCATGGATCATCAGGGGAAAAAGAGGAAATACAAGTTAAAACATAATCAAAACAAAGCCTCTCAGTTTAGTTTGCTTCATCTGACTTGTGTTGAGGAACATTGTGATGAGATACAGTCTTGCAAAGTTGATAGATGATTTTCTTTCTTCCCTCTCCCCCCTTTTGAAAAAAAGTCCAAAAAGAAGTAAAGGTGGATGACACAATTTATTTTTATTATTTTGTTTACTAATTATATCCATGTCCCTAAGGCCAAATTTGGCATAGGTAACTTTGTTCCCACGTTTTCTTGTTCACCAAGCATAGATCTTAGTACTGGCCCTGAACTACATCATTAGCCACCTTGTGTTTGGACTAATTTAATTTTCTGCAGTTGGTCTTCTTGCACCTGTGCATGGCCTTCATGGCTGAAAATAATTTAACCTACTTTTCATCAACTTGTTGCTATAGGGTATTGTGAGATCTATGAACTTTCGTCGTCTTTTGACAGTGAAGTAAGGCAGCGAGTTCAAAACGTGGGTGTGATTGGAATGAACAGTTCCCAGGGTTGGTCCATCTATGCCCTTGCACTGGGCTCATTCAGGCTTTGTCCGGATACAATGTAGCACTCGCTTCCCCTGCGTAGTCAATGACGATACACAAGAATGATCCAGGCTGGTGTTTCTCAGCTGGTGGTTTGCGACCCCCGGGGGCTCAGGAAAGGCAGTCAGGAGGCTGTGAGATGTTGAGTGTTTCATTATGATCTAAAGCAAAGAAAATCTCACCCCCCCCCACTCCTGCACTGCCCTGTTAATTGTGGTCAAGTGTTCTCTGTCAGCCTCTTGAAATATACAAGTTATATATAGACTCAGCACGGATACATGTTTTATTCTTACTTTTTTAGTAAATGTTCGGGGGTCAGAAAAAATTTGACTTCCAATAAGTGGTACCTGCTTACTTATCTCAGCTGTGAAATTAGGCAGTTTGCAGCTGTGCACAGTAACCCTTTCATTGCCTGTATCACAGCCAGCGAGACTGAAACCCCTGCGGTGGTTAGTAGAGATGGGGATGAGGCAGAAAGTTTGGATCCAAACCAGCATTCAGTGCTGTCAGCGGTCGCAGGAGAGCAAAGGAACCCAGGGATCGTTGGTCACTAAGTCTCTCAGGTAGAGGGAGGGGAGAGGGTGAAAGAGAAGACCGAAAATGAAGGAGAAATAAGTGGGGGGTGGGAAGGTCATAAGCTCCCAAACCTGCCCCCATCCAGTGATAGAGTCATAAAGTCTAAGGCCAGAAGGTACCATTGGATCATCTGGTCTGACCTCCTGTCTACCACCCAGCACCCGCCCACTAAACCCAACAGCTGGAGTGAGACCAAAATCTTGCAGCCCCCAGGAGACTAGACTCTTACATGCCCCAGGCAGAGAATAGGAGGGACCGAGGTGCACCAGTGCCCCAGACCCCTGCAGTGGCAGGGAAATGGTTAAGTGAGATATTTCTGGGTGATCCTAGTGAGTGCCCCGCACCCCACACTGCAGAGGAAGATGAAACCCCCCCAGGTCACCTACAACCTGACCCAGGGGGAAAATTCTTTCCCCATCCCACCTATAGTGATCAGTTAGACTCTGAGCATGAGAGCACGAAGAGAGAGAGAGATATCCACCCCACCTAATATCCTGTCTTCTTCTCTGGCCGTTTCTGAAACTCAGAGGAAGGAGATTAAAAAAACCCTCTCAAAATACATTGGGGGGAAAAATCCCTTCCTGACCCCTGGCAGTGGTGGCTGAAACCCTGAAGCATGAGCGTGTGGAACATAATACCTAAAATGGAAGTGAGCCCACTTAATGGTCCACTATTTGTCTCTATTGACAATGCCTTCCAGCTTAATATCACCAGCAAACTTCATTTCATTACTGCACCTACACTGGGCAGACTTTGTCCTGTCCCTGCCTCCGCCTGGTCCCCACCATTGGGGGAGTTGCCCTCAGGGATTTAAAACTAGCACAGCGGGTTTAGTGCTGGTGGGAGGGGTTGGGTCTGGGCTGTGATAAAGCGATGGAATATTTTCCCAGCATGCAAGTCAGAAACATCTTGTGCAGGGAAAGGGGCCGGGCAAATCATTATGTGATAGGAACTAACTTCTGAAATCTTCCCTGTCACCCTTCTCACCCTGACAGGCGGCAGAGTAACACCCACCTTTGGCTCCAGATTGTCCCAGCCTCCCACAGGACAGGGAAGGGAACTGGCTGTAGTGGAGCCAGTCCAGGTAGGGATTATTGCGGGGTTGCTAGTGGGTTCCTGCTGGAGGGAGAGGGGCAGGAAATACTGAGGTACTGGGATCTTCAGGGGAGCTCAGTCTGGAGGTGGGAGGGGGGCAGGAAATACCCAGGGTGGAGAAAGGGAGGGGGACAAGGCGTGTGTCTAACTTGCTGGGAATTGTTTAACCCAAGTCCTGGATTCCAGAAACAGACCCATGGACTTTGGGGGGAGGAAATTGCCCTATTTGTAGAACGGGGCTGGTGGGGGAACCCTGGACAGCGCTGGGAAAATGTATCTGATTCCCAGTGCAAGAACATAAACCTACTCGCCAGAGGCTGCTACAAGATTTGAAGGAGCGGGGTGGGAGGTTACCCACCAGTGGGGAGTAGAGTAGATAACCCCTCCCCTTCCTTCCAGCTGCTGGCAATGGGAAGCCTGTTGGGATTCCTACTGGGGAGCCAACCCTGGAGCCTGCTGGGGGCCCCATCCCCCGTATCAGCCTCTGGCTTGTGGGTGTGTGACGAATGAGAAGACCCTTCCCCCTCTGTCTGCTGGGGGGGACTAGGGGATCTCTGTCTCCCCTCCTGTTTTGCCTCCTGGCTGCTCTGAGGGTGGGACTCTGCCAACTGTGAGCNCCTAGAGTAGATAACCCCTCCCCTTCCTTCCAGCTGCTGGCAATGGGAAGCCTGTTGGGATTCCTACTGGGGAGCCAAACCTGGAGCCTGTTGGGGGCCCCATCCCCCATATCAGCCTCTGGCTTGTAGGTGTGTGACGAATGAGAAGACCCTTCCCCCTCTGTCTGCTAGGAGGGGCGAGGGGATCTCTGTCTCCCCTCCTGTTTTGCCTCCTGGCTGCTCTGAGAAGGGTGGGGCTGGGACTCTGCTGACAGTGACCCTGTCAGAACTTCCATTTGATTGGCTCGTCTCCCCCATGAATAGTGGGGCTGTGAGTGGGGCAGCAGGTACTGAGTGTTGGACTCTTGCTCTTTCAGGGGCCGGTGACCTTCGAGGAGGTGGCTGTGTATTTCACCAGGGAAGAGTGGGCTCTGCTGGACCCCCGTCAAAGAGCCCTCTGCAGAGACGTCATGCAGGAGAACTATGAGAATGTGACCTCGCTGGGTAAGGATTCCTGTCCCCTCGGTTCTTAGAAGGGGAAATGCAGAGTTAAGGTTCACGCCACCCCCACAATGCCACCTCTGCTCTGCCCTGTCTCAGCAACAGCCCATCGAGTGCATTGAAATGGGGCAGACTAGGTCCCTCAGGGTTCACACGCACCTCCCTTCATATCACAGTCACAGCTCTGCCAAGCTGCTCCAACTACTCCCTCCACCATCCGGTTACAGCTACAGCTGACCCAGTGCACACAGCTGGAGGGGATGTCGATAAATGCTGGTATTCCCACCTGTGAACACAACACAAACAATGGCACGTTCTTAGTCCTTCATAGCTATTGGAGAATCATAGATTTTATGGCCAGAAAGGGCTATTAGGTCATCTAGTCTGACCTCCTGTATAACACAGGTCATAGAATTTCATCCAGTTACTGCTGTACTGAGCTGAGTACCTTGTGTTGGACTCAATCCTCCCCCAGAAAGGCATCCACTCTGACTTGAAGACTTCAAGAAATGGAGAAACCTCCACTTCCTTTGTTAGTTTGTTAACCTTTGCACCAGCCTTACTGAGCCATTCCCAGTGGCTAGTGCCAGCTGCAGGGCTGGGGCAGAGTTAAGGTTGCATTTTAGGGGTGGTGTGTATATTAACTCTTCCTTTTCTGGTTTTCAGAGGTTTAAGTTTAGCCACCACCCACATAGCGGAAAGGCATGAAGCAGAACTGGGCAGCCTGTACTTGGTATTTATGTAGGTTATGGGCATTTGATTTCCTTATTTTTTAATAGACTTTTTCAGCACTCTCTGTCTGCATGAGAGATTTTGCCGGCATAATTATGTCAATTAAGGATGTGGTTTTTCACATCCCTAACAAACAGAGCTATACTGACAAAACTTTGCAGCTCAGAAGAGGCCAGAGTCAGCAAGTGGATTTTAAAACACTTTAAAATATTGCTCTCAACCCTGAAATTTTGGAATTGGGGGGAAACGTCTAAGAGGAACTCCTGCAGAATGCAAGCAAAACGCACAATACACATAGTCTGAAAGTTAACAGTGCTACGGCTCCGACTCAGATGAATGAGTGTAGCTCAGAGGCAGTGGCCACAGCATGTCCCCTTGACTCAACCAACCAATGACTGAGAGCAGTGTGAGGTTCCTATTCAGGAGTTCTTGGGGGGGTAGGGGGGAAGGAGAGCAGGGAGCAGTGGGAGGGGAGAAGATGATGGTGGAGCTAGTGCTTGTGGGGTGCCACAAGGTAGGGAGGCTGAGTGTAGTGGGAGGAAAGGGATAGGTATGTGGAAGACTAGAGGGAATCGGGGAAGGATGGGTACCATGGAAGGAAGAGGAGGTGAGGAATCAGAGACAGAAGCTCCTGGGAAGAGGTAGTGTGGTGGTTTGGGGGAGTGGGAGACTGGGAATGGAGAAAAGGGGGTGGAGGTCCCAGCAGTGGTGCTGTTGGAGGGGGAGGATTGGGTAGGAGATCTGGGATACTTGGAAGGGGAAAAGACTGAGGATAGTGGGAAGGGGATGGGGAGTGGTTGCTCCAAGGAGCGGGAAGGATCTGGTGGCAGTGGGAAGGGAAGGTTTACGGGAGGCAGATATTTGGGGCCCTCCACTGAGAATGCTTTTGCCATAGTCTCTAATGACCCCTCCCTAAGCAAAGCTCAGAACCAGTACTCCATCCTTATTCTTCTTGACCCGTCAGCCACCTTTAATACCACTGACCATGGTCGTCTTCTTGACATCTTGTCTTCTTCCTGGCTCTCCTCCTACCTCTGTAACCACTTCTTCAGCGTGTCCTTAGGAAGATCGTCCTCACTCCCACTCCAGTTTTCTGTGGGGGTTCTACAGGGCTCAGTCCTTAGTCACTTCCTCTTCCTCTGCACTTTATCTCTGGGAAATCTCACCCCCAAACACAAATTCAGGTACTGTCCGTATGCTGATGAATCACAGATCTACCGCTCTACTCCAGACCTGGCTCCTTCTGTCCAAAGTGAAATCTCAGCCTCCCTCTGATGACTCCTCGTGGATGGCTAGCCATCAACTCAAGCTCAACAGCTCAAATGTTGATAACAGAGCTCTTAATCCCCCAAACCAGCTCCCCACCTCCTTTCTTGCTGCTCACTCTAGAATTAGCTGGTGTAATCTCAGAGCCTCTGGCAATATTTGCAAACTCAGATGAGGTCCCAGAAGATTGGAGAAGGGTTAACATCGTGCCCATCTTTACAAAGAGGAAAAAGGAGGAGCTGGGGAACTATAGACTAGTCAGCCTGACCTCAATACCAGGGAAGCTACTAGAGCAATGTATAAAACATTCAATTTGCAAATACCTGGAGGATGAAGGGGTAATCGATAGCAGCCAGCATGGATTTACTAAGAACATAGCACGACAAACCAGCTTGATATCCTTCTTTGATAGGGTAACTGGTTTGGTGGCTAAAATAGACCTGGACTTCAAAAAGGCTTTTGACACAGTCCCATGAGTAAGCTGGAGAAATGCGGGTTCAACGGAACTCCCATTAAGTGGATAAATAATTGGTTACACAACCGCAAGCAAAGAGGATTAGCGGAATGATGTCAGATTGGAGGGATTTCTCAAATGGGGTTTCACAGGGGTCTGTTTTGGGTCTGCTGCTATTTAACATGTTCATTAATGACCTGGATGTAAGAATAGAGAGCATACTCATCAAATTTGCAGATGACACAAAGCTGGGGGGGGGGTTGTCAACACTTTGGAGGATAGAGCAATACTTTAAAGGGATCGTGATAAATTGGCAAACTGGGCTATAGACAACAATGAAATTCAACAAAGACAAGTGTAAGGTGCTACACTTCGGGAAGAAAAACCCAATGCACAAATACTGACTGGGGGATAACTGGCATGGCAGCAGCACCTCTGAGAAGGAGCTGGGAGTTGTGGTGGATCACAACCTCAACATGAAGTCAACAGTGTGATGATAATGCAAAAAGAAGCAAATGCAAATCACAGGTGGTGATAGTAATGCTCTACTCAGCACTGGTTAGGCCTCAGGGGGACTCCTGGGTCCAGTTTTGGTCACCAGTGACTAGACAGGATGTAGAGAAACTGGAAAGAATCCAGAGGCAAGTGACAAAGACGCTCAAAGGGATGGAACGCAAACCAGTGAGCAAAGGCTGCTGGAACTGGGTGTGTTGTTTAGTTTAGAAAAAAGAGTTAATGTGGGGGATATGACAGCGGTCTTCAAATACTTGAAAGGCTGCGTAAGCGTGCGTGGCCGTCCCTCCTGGTCTCTCTCTGAGGGAGGCCACGCCTCCTCCCTGTCGTGCTCTTAGCACTGCAGTCAATGAAGGGGGAATTAGCAGTCTTCAAAGCTCAGGCCACTTGAGCCAGGCTGAGCAATCAGGGCCGTAACAAGGGCGAGGTGAGTGAGGCACTTGCCTCGGGCGCACAAAGCCGAGGGGCGCAGAAAAGCCCCGGAGCATCCCTGCTGGAAGGAAAGCTGCGCGGCTCTCCCGGCTGCTGCCGCCTCTATGGCAACAAGAGACGCCGGCCGGCAGAGGGCTGAGGGCGAGCAGCCGGCTGCTACACGTCAGGAGCAGGGAGGAGGCACACACGTGCTTCGCAGCCCTCCTCTCCCCCGGCACCCACCTGGAGGAGACGCCGAGGGGGCTTCCGGTGAGAGACAGGATCATCGGCAGTGAACCTCACTCACCTGAGCAGCTGCTGGGGCTTCGGTGAGTGTTCGACCCTGTGATCCGCCCTCCCCCCCAGCCACCACTCCTGCAAACTGGGCAAGGGGCAGCCCCATCCCCCACCCCCAGTGAGGTTATGGCGAGGGGCAGCAGGGAAGGAAGGAAGCCACATGTGACGGCAGTCCCCTCCCCCCCAGCACCCACCAACCCCTCCCAGAGCCCACACCCCCTCTCCGGCCCCCAAACTCTGTCCCAGAGCCTGCACCCAGCCCTCCGCACTCCCTCCCAGAGCCTGCACCCCTCCACCATCCTGCACCCAACCCTGTGCCCTAGCCTGCACCCAGCACCAAACTCTGTCCCAGAGCCTGTACCCCCACCCCCTTCCCACACACCGCCTCCTGCACCCAAACTCTGTCGCAGAGCCTGCACCCCTCTCCCCCTCCTGCACCCCCAGGCCCTGGCCCAGCCCAGAGCCTGCACCCAGCACCCAAACTCCATCCCAGAGCCTGTACCCCCACCCCCTTCCCACATAACATATTACCAAGGTTCAATACAAAGTCATATAAAAGTTATACAAAAATGCATAATGCCGAGATTTATCTACAACTGCATTGATTGACTGCTGTGTGCAGTAACATAGTGACCCCTGGGTCTTTGAATGAGGCTTTATACTTGGGGGGGTGAGGGGGTGAGCAGCAAGTCGGGGGCGAGTGGGTGGGCAAGGGGCGAGCGGTGAGCCAGCTGGGGTTCTAGGAGCGGGCATGGGGGTTTCTGGCAGGGGAGGGAGAAGGTGAAAGGAGGCGAGTGGTGGGTGGGGGACTGACTAGGAGGGACGCAGCAAGCCTGTGGGGGGCTAGGGGGTGAAGAGGGGTGTGATGGTGGGGCTGAGCGGGGAGGGGGCGGGTCCTATTTTACTGCTGTGATCTGGTCACCCTATGCATGCCGTTTCTTCCCCCCCAGACCTTCCTTTTCGGCCCACAGCTGTTTCGGTGGGGTGGTGCTGGGGAAGGAGGGTTTGTTTCCATGGGGCAGGCGGCGCTGGGGGTGGGGTTGTTTCCGCAGGGCCGGGCGGCGCTGGGGGTGTGTGTGTTTTGGGGGGGCTGGGCGGTACTGGGGGGGGCACAATTTTATATTCTTGCCTCGGGCACAAAAATAGCTAGTTACGGCTCTGTGAGCAATAGTGAGTCTATGGTGCCCGGCCCTCAGGCAGAGCTGGGCACCGACAGTCAGCGCTCTGGCCTGCAATCAGGGCAGAGCTGCAAAGTCTCTAAGCCCAGGCCCTCAGTCAGGGCGGGACAGCAAACAATTAGGGGCTTTGCCCAGGGCGAGCACCAAACAGTCTAGCGTCCTAGCTCGGCGGACAGTAGACTAACACAGGCCTCCTGGCCCAAGGTGAGGAGGCAACCACCCCATGGGCAGGGTGGCAGGAGTTAGGGGGACCCAGGCCCACCTGACTCCACCGGGTCCCCGCCCAGTGCCCTAACAGTGGCAGTGTAGTCCGCCACTGGATCAGCGGGGATCCGCCCACAACACACTGACTTAGTGTCAGGCCAACACTCAGCCAGACGATGGTCTAGTTTCCCTGAGCTACTTCCTACAATCCCCAGGGTTTGGTACCTCTGGCCTCCGTTTCCCCGGGGTCGGTGGTCTGTGGCAGCCCCATCAGCTCGTTGGCACCTCGACTGGCTGGCGACCCTGGGAGCTCTGGCCAGTCCTCTGGCGGCAGCCCCAGCAGTTCCTCGGTGTCCCGCTCCAGCAGCGAGTGATAACTGTCTGTCTCCCTCAGCAACTCCAGCCCAACTGAGCTGCAAGTCCCTCCTTTTGTACTTCTGCTTCCTGTCCTGCCCCTCAGCTTCCGGAGGGGTGGAGGTGGATTTCCTGGCTCTGTAGCCCAAGGGGCTGGTTGTGGTCTGTGCTGGTCTTCCTCGCTACAGGCTGCCATACAAAGGATGGAGAACAGTTCTTCTCTCTTGCCACAGAGGGCAGGACAAGAAGCAGTGGGTTCAAACTACACCACAGCAGATTGAGATTAAATCTCAGGAAAAACTTCCTAACTGGAAGAACAGTAGGACAATGGAACAGACGCCTAGGGAGGTGGTGGAAGGTTATTCACTGGAGGTTTTCAAAGAAGGCTGGAGCCATCTGTCTTGGATGGTTTAGTCGCAGCAAATCCTGCACCTTGGCAGGGGGTTAGACTAGGTGACCTTTGTGGTCCCTTTTAACTCTATGGTTCTAAGGGGAACCGGGGTTCACCCTTGGAAAAAGCCAAACCTAGTGGGTCACCCATTAAGAGTGTGTCTGCACTGCGTCTGGAAGCTGCCTCCCAGCCAGAGTCCATGCTGGCTCACTACAAATAACGGTTCTAAAGCCACCATTTAATTCCACATTCCCAAGAAAAAATCCCACAATTCCCTCCCTGCCAATGTATTGTCTGTTTCTTCCACCAGGGCCAGTTCTTAATGTCTTTTGTAGTCAGGAATTCCTGGACTTTGGTGGTTTCAACGGAGCGAGTGTTCCTTCTTCTCTTTTCCTGAAACAATGGTGGTTCAGCATTGTACAGGGGAGAGGTTACTAGCACATCACCCTTTAATGGTGTAATTCCTTTAGAAAAATCCAAAGGCACAGTAGGTCTGTCAGTGGACAAGGGAGAGGTTACTAGCACTTCACTTTGTTCTCCTTCCCTGCTGTCCAGAAGGCACAGCAGAGCTAGAAGGAGAAATAGGCTGATCATCAGTCGGAGAGTCATCTCCAGGTGGAGGGGTCTTTTTGCAGTGAGAAGCATGGGTCCAGGCAGGTAGTCCTTGGCACTTCACAGCAGTGTTGGTGGTTAACAGGACTTTGAAAGGGC
The DNA here is from genome assembly GCA_003942145.1 of Platysternon megacephalum. Lineage (NCBI taxonomy): Eukaryota > Metazoa > Chordata > Testudines > Platysternidae > Platysternon > Platysternon megacephalum. The sequence goes on along the minus strand of QXTE01000661.1, from coordinate 132,577 downwards.
CCTTCCAGCGTGGAGCCAGGGCAGTCTTTCGCTGATGGACCTTTATGTAGACCCAGTCTCCTGGTTCCAGCGAGTGGCAGGGACGCTCAGGATCCTTGGGTAGGGCTTCTTTCACCTGTGTATAAAAAGACTTAACACATTTCATTAGTGCCTGACAATACTTAAGCATTGTGTCATCCATTAAATGAATGTCCATCTGGGCTAGGGTCAGAGAGGCGCAGCCAGTAGTCGCATCGGGCGCCCTGTCAGAATCTCATGAGGGCTGAGTCCAGATGTGATATTAATATTCATTTTCCTAAGTGTCTGGCTGGAGAGTCTTGCCCGCATGCTCGGGGTTCAGCTGATCGCCATATTTGGGGTCGGGAAGGAATTTTCCTCCAGGGTAGATTGGCAGAGGCCCTGGAGGTTTTTCGCCTTCCTCCGCAGCATGGGGCAGGGGTCGCTTACTTGAGGATTCTCTGCAACTTGAAGTCTTTAAATCATGATTTGGGGACTTCAACAGCTGAGTCAAGGGAGAGAATTATTCCAGGAGTGGGTGGGTCGGCTTTTGTGGCCTGCATCATGCAGGAGGTCAGACTAGATGATCATATTGGTCCCTTCTGACCTTAAAGTCTATGAGTCTATAAATCAACAGAGCCAGACGTGTACCCAGAAGCCTCCTGCTACAAGACAAGCCCAAGAAAGAAACAAACAGAACTCCACTGTCCATCTCCAACGCATTATCAGGGATCTACAACCCATCCTGGACAATGATCCCTCGCTTTCACAGACCTTGGGTGGCAGGCCAGTCCTCGCCCCCAGACAACCCGCCAACCTTAAGCATATTCTCACCAGCAACCACACACCGCACCATAACAACTCTAACTCAGGAACCAATCCATGCAACAAACCTCGATGCCAACTCTGCCCACATATCTACACCATCACAAGACCTAACCAGATCAGCTACAACATCACCGGTTCATTCACCTGCATATCCACCAATGTTATATACACCATCATATGCCAGCAATGCCCCTCTGCTATGTACATCGGCCAAACTGGACAGTCTCTAAGGAAAAGGATAAATGGACACAAATCAGATATCAGGAATGGCAATATACAAAAACCTGTAGGAGAACACTTCAACCTCCCTGGCCACACAATAGCAGATGTAAAGGTAGCCATCCTGCAGCAAAAAAACTTCAGGACCAGACTCCAAAGAGAAACTGCTGAGCTTCAGTTCATTTGCAAATTTGACACCATCAGCTCAGGATTAAACAAAGACTGTGAATGGCTTGCCAACTACAGAACCAGTTTCTCCTCCCTTGGCGTTCACACCTCAACTGCTAGAAGAGGGCCTCATCCTCCCTGATTGAACTGACCTAGTTATCTCCAGACTGATTCTTGCCTGCATATTTATACCCGCCTCTGGAAATTGCCATTACATGTGTCTGACGAAGTGGGTATTGTCAGAGAAAAACACAGTTCTCACTCTTTGGTTGGGTACAGCAAAGTCAGATACTTTATTATCTCTAGCAATTACGTGGAGGGAGAGAGCTGAACAGGTCTCTCTCCAGGTGAACAATTACAGCAGCATTTATACCTTTTATTACAGACAATAATAAGCAACAACTGCATTTTGTTTATACATAGATCATCCTGCTAACTTATTTTTCTCACTTATTTAGACTCTAGTCCACATTCCAAACGTTATCTACACAAGGTCACAGCAACTTCTCACCCAGTTCTTTCCCACTCGCCTCACACAGTCCTCGCTTCTACAAATCTCGCGTTATTAGGGTTACAGCTAGCCTGACTCTGGCTAACAGAGACTGTCATGCATTGAAATCCCCTACAAATCCTTGTCAGTTCTTTCTCTGCTTCCACAGTATTCACCGACGAAAGCTTATGCTTCAATACATCTGTTAGTCTTAAAGGTGCCACAAGACTCTTTGTTGCTTTTTACATAATCATGTACCACTCCAAAAGCATAACGAGAGTCTGTATAAATAGCAACTGCTTGGTCCTGAGCTAGAATGCAAGCTCGGGTTAAGGCCACAAGCTCGGCCACTTGAGCGGAAAACACAGAAGGAAGAAAAGCACTTTCAATAACAGCATAGGCAGAGCACACAGCATAACCAGCAACCAATTTACAAGCACGAACCATCCACAAAATAAATAAAATCAGGATTTTGCAAAGGCACGTAGAATCATAGAATATCAGGGTTGGAAGGAACCTCAGGAGGTATCTAGTCCAACCCCCTGCTCAAAGCAGGACCAACCCCAACTAAATCATCCCAGCCAGGGCTTTGTCAAGCCTGACCTCTAAAAGATCACCTCTTGGACAGGTGAGGACAGACGTCACAGACACACAGTCATGTGGTTCTCCGTCCTCTGGCCCAGGCAACAAGGAGGCAGGATTTAGAATGGGGCAGCGAGCCAAAGTAATATGAGATGAAGACAACAAGACAAGCTCATATTTTGTGAGACGAGAAGTGGATAAATGCTGTGTCTTAGATTTCAACAAAAGTGCAGCCACAGCATGAGGTACAGCAACAGTCAAGGGGGATCCTAAGACTATCGATTCGGATAATGGAACAGAAAGGGCAGTTGCAGCCACAGCACGAAGGCAGGGGGGAAATCCCGCTGCTACAGCGTCTAGGGCAGTACTGTAATAAGCAACGGGACGGTGTTTATCTCCGTGCTTTTGCATTAGTACAGCCAAAGCAAACCAATTACCCTCGTGACAGAAAAGAATAAATGGTTTAGCATAATCACGAAGTCCTAAGGCTGGTGCACTGGACAGGCCCTGCTTGATAGCAACAAGAGCTTGTTCAGCCTCTGGAGACCAAGGAAGTGGCTCAGGGGTACCTGACTTAGTCAGATCCTGCAAGGGCTTAATCACTGTTGCATAACCCAAACTCCACTGTCTGCACTACCCCGTCATGCCAAGGAAAGTGCGCATTTGAGAAATAGTACCAGGCCTAGGCATATTTAGAATAGCTGAAATACGAGAATCTGACAAATGACGAGTGTGACGGAGCAGGGAGCAGGGCAGATTTGACCTGGGAATGTTGCAGGGGAGTTACATTGGGGATGGGAAGGAAGCTACCTGAGCTGTAACCTGAGCCAGGAGGGGGGTGGGAGAAATGACACCTTCGTCCGGGAGACTGAACAAAGGAGAGGAAGAGCAGGGGGAGGGGTAGACCTGCTGGAGGAGTTTGGTTGGAGTGGGAGCTTTGGGCTGGGTGGTGAAAGCAGGGAACCCCAAGCTGGGGGATAAGTTCCCTAAATCACCCCAGAAGGACTTGATTGAGGGGTTCTGGTTGTACCTACATGTTCGGCTTGGGGCTGTGTTCCTGTCATCTAATAAACCTCTGTTTTACTGGCTGGCTGAGAGTCACGGTGAATCCCAAAAGGAGGGGTGCAGGGCCCTGACTCCCCCACTCTCCGTGACAACGAGTGCCAGGGGAAATATCATGACCGAGTTAATGAACCCTGGATTGACACAACTGGAGTTTTTCCTGGGATGCCTTGTGACCCTTAGCAGCTAAAGCAGTCAAAAGAACCAAAGTATCAGCTTTACAGGATGCAAGAGAAAAGGATGCCAGCAAAAGATCATCAACATATTGTATGAGCACTGATTTACCTGGAAAAACCACATCATCCAGATCCCTTTTTAAGATCTGGGAAAACAAGGATGGGGACTCAGTATACCCTTGGGGTAAATGGGTCCAGGTGTACTGGCGTCCTTTATAGGTAAAGGCAAACAAATACTGGCTATCAGGGTGAATGGGAATGGAAAAGAAAGCTGAACAAAGGTCCACAACAGTAAAATGAGTAGCTAAAGGGGGAATACAAGAAACCTTGTTGGGGGTGGCAAAACTAAGTCCCCAGCACCACATCAAACTAACCTTATTGGGAGCGGCAAAACAGTTCCCCAGCACCGCTCTGCATCTGATCCTGCTGCACAGTCAACAAGTTTGGATGGCGTAAGCCCAACACGGACCGACAGCCCCACGGACAGTCCTCCTCCGACACCCCAATAGAGATTTCAAAAGGTGTCTTACCTCTATTGTGGCGCCATGGGGTTCGAAGGGGAATGATCCGTAGCATTTGCCGCTGTCTCAGCAGGCGTTGCCATCCCGGACGAGCCCCCAAATTGTCGGAGAAAAAGAGTTCTCACTCTCAGGTTGGGTGCAGCAAGTCAGATACTTTATTATCTCTAGCAATTGCGTGGAGGGAGAGAGCTGAACAGGTCTCTCTCCAGGTAAACAATTACAGCAGCATTTATACCTTTTGTTACATACAATAATGAGCAACAGCTGCATTTTGTTTATACAAAGGTCATCCTGATATTTTTCTCATCTCAATTTAGACTATAGTCTGCATTCCATACTTATCTAACACAAGGTCACAACAACTTCTCACACAGTTCTTTCCCACTTGCCTCACACAACCCTCGCTTCTACAAATCTCGCGTTATTAGGGTTACAGCTAGCCTGACTCTTGCTCACAGAGGGGACTGTTTGCATTGAAATCCCCTTCAAATCCCTGTCAGTTCTTGCTCTACTTCCACATCTGTATTCCAGACTTGTGCAGTGTTTCTGGGTGACACCCCCCAGATATATTGGCATCCGTACTGCCTACCCTATTCGATGGCCCATCCAGGGTCATCAGCTGTACAATGAATCCATGGAAAGGATCAAGGGGATACACCTATTGAGTCAGCAAGACATGCAGGGGTATACCTGTATACTGAGAACTCCAAGGGTTTTCCATGCCATGTGCTGTGAAGCTTGTGTTTGGGGCACAGGAAGTACAAGCCACATGGCAAAAGGAATATAAAGAGCAGCTGCATCATCTGGATTTTCTCTTCAATCCCTCTTCCTATCTCTGGAGCAACTTCTCTACAAACTGAGGCCTTGAACAAAGGACTGAATGACCCATCCAAGCTGTGGATGTTTTCCAAACAGACTTTCAAGCCGGCAACTCACCAATACCGATAAGAACCTGATATATAGATTTCTGAATGTATCTGACTGCTTTCCCAGTTAACAACTTTCTTTCTGTTTCTTGTTGTCTTTGTCTTTCTTATCTAAACCTTTAGTTTAGATGCTAAAGTATTGCCTGGCAGCATAGTATTTTGTGTAAGATCCAAACCCATACTGACTTGGTAACGTGGCTGACCCTTTGGGGTCAAAAGAACATTTTGTTTATGTGAGCAGACTTTTTAAATAACCTCTCACTGTACTGGACCTAGGTGCTGGTTGGCAGTCAGAGAACTGGAATGCAGTAAAGGGGGCCGTGTGATTTTCTTTTTTCAGCTTCACGATAACCCATGTGGGTGATCAGAAGCACAGTTTGCGACTGGTCAGTGAGTTTAACTTCAGTGTTAACTGCCAGTTTTGGGAGCATCTGCTCTCCTTTTTTCAGCCTGCCCTAACCTTGGCATTTTCAGTGAGGACTGCCCCAGGCACACCAGCTCACACTAAGCACTGAAGTTAAATTAATAAAAAAAAATGTATGACCAAGTCTTATGAAATCAACTGAACTCCTTTGTTTTCTTTCATCTGAGCAGGGTTTCCTGTTATCCAGCCTGATGTGATCTCACGGCTGGAACAAGGGGAAGAGTCATGGGTCCCAGACGTCCAGGGTTCAGAGGAAAGAGAGATCCTGAGAGCTCCCTGCACAGGTGAGGAAACATTAAACCAACTCAGAATCTCTAAGTGCCTGAAGAAAACATCTGGGTTGCACTACAAAGCCCTTGGGAGGTCTCTCAGTTTATTATTGTCCCTAGCAGGAGTCATATCCTCAGAGTAAATATAGCTCATGGCTTCCTATAGATCCAAGCAGACACCAGGCAGTAGCTTCCTCCTCTCCCCCTGCGAATTTGGATGGGATGTGGAGGCCTAATTGATCCCCTCTTCTCCTATTTGGGGGAAGAGTTTGAGGGAGTTCAGTTCCTGATTTTTATTTGACCTCCCTCCAGCACTTGTTTTGGTTTGGCCTTCCCCTTTCCATCCCTGTTTGAGGTTTCTGTCTCTATCACAGCAGGTGATGCAATGGTATGTGAGAAAGACGAGCACAATTCTCAGCAGGAAAATGTTGAGCAAGTGGATAAACACAGAGAATTATCGCAAAGATTGGAAAGGAATGTGTCCAGGAGTCATGAGCAGGGACAATCCTGTGAGATTCAGCACAGACCAGAGAGAGAGCAGGGAAACCAGCCACAGGAGAAAATGGGTAAATTTATTTCCTGTCAGGGAACTCAGAAGAGCCTCAAGGAAACCACAACACAGCAGGAAATCCTCATGGGAAAGAGGAAAAATACATGCACTGAGTGTGGGAAAAACTTCACTCGAAGATCAGCCCTTTCTAATCATCAGAGAATCCACACAGGGGAGCGGCCCTATGAATGCCATGAGTGTAGAAAATGCTTCACTGGAAGATCAGCCCTTTCTCGACATCAGAGAATCCACACAGGGGAGAGGCCCTATAAATGCAGTGAGTGTGGAAAATGCTTCACTCACAGCTCAGCCCTTTCTGAACATCAGAGAATCCACACAGGGGAGAGGCCCTATGAATGCAGTGAGTGCAGGAAAACCTTCACTCAAAGATCAGAGCTTTTTTACCATCAGACAATCCACACAGGGGAGAGGCCCTATGAATGCAGTGAGTGTGGGAAAACCTTCAATTGCAGTTCACACCTTATTAGGCATCAGACAATCCACACAGGGGACAGGCCCTATGAATGCAGTGAGTGTGGGAAAAGCTTCACTCGAAGATCAGCCCTTTCTCGACATCAGAGAATCCACACAGGGGAGAGGCCCTATGAATGCTGTGAGTGTGGAAAATGCTTCACTCACAACTCAGCCCTTTCTGAACATCAGACAATCCACACAGGGGAGAGGCCCTATGAATGCAGTGAGTGTGGGAAAACCTTCAATTGCAGTTCACCCCTTATTAGGCATCAGACAGTCCACACAGGGGAGAGGCCCTATGAATGCAGTGAGTGTGGGAAAAGCTTCACTCGTAGTGCACACCTTATTAGGCATCAGAGATTCCACACAGGCGAGAGGCCCTATGAATGCAGTGAGTGTGGGAAAACCTTCAATTGCAGCTCACACCTTATTAGGCATCAGACAGTCCACACAGGGGAGAGTCCCTATAAATGCAGTGAGTGTGGGAAAACCTTCAGTCGCAGCTCGCACCTTATTAGACATCAGAAAATCCACGCAGGTGAGAGAACCTATGAAAGCAGTGAGTGTGGGAATACCTTCTCTTAGGGCCCAAAGAAATTGTTTGTACAACTCTACTTCGTAGTTCACTGTATCTCATTACCGTTCCAGTGGATGCCAGGGTTAGATTGAGAACAATCATCCTTCACCGTTTGGATCCAAAGAGAGAGTGCTTCATAGGACATCCCTTCCCCGTGGATCCCAAACTTGCTGCCTGATTGGGTAACAAGGACTTTCAGGCTGTAGAAATGATGGTAACCAACGAGGCAACGAATGTGTCAAGCTCCAATTTCAGACTTCTGGATACACGCATGTTGAGTCCTGATTCTAAGGTTTTGTGTCTGACGCTATGGCTACACAATAAAGCTGATGTTGGTGCAGCTGTAGCACTGCTATTACAGATGCTCTCCGCCAATGGGAGAAATCTCTCCCCAAGGACTTTATTAGTCCAGCCCCCACAAGCGGCGGTGGCTATGTTGTCAGGCAAAGCTCTCCTGCTGATGTAGTGGTATCTCACGGGAGTGGGGCTGTGTAACTACATTGCTCACCAATGTGTATTTTCCACACCCCTGAGCAATATAGTTATACCGATAAATATCTTTAGTGTAGACCAGACCTTAGTTTTCTCTTGTGTTTTATGTATTTACATCACTTCTCCTCTACCTCCTCCTACTTTGAAAGATTAAAAAGTGTGAAAAGAGAGAGATTTTTCCTCATGATGCAAACATTCCCACATAGGAGACCACTTCCACCAACACACATGGCAAAAGACTCAGAGATATATGAACTCACAGAAGTGGTTAGGACCCAAGTTGGGACAAACCATAACTTGAGCTAAGGGTCAGTTGTTGGCAACGGGGATTACAATAAAACGAACATACAGGTCTGTCTCTTCTTATGCTGGGGTTACGTTCCGCGGTCAGTGCATAAAGCGAAAACCGCGTATAGTCAAAATTACATTGAGTGTAATGGCGGGCAAAATCGCCCGCACTACAGAAACAGTATTTAAATTGTTATTTTTCTCTTTTTTGGGGTTTTTTTTCTTGTTTTTGCCGACGGTGTAAAGCTGAAATCGCACATGTTAAATGCGCCTAAGATGCAACAGACCTGTATACGAGAAGAATTTGTGATCTTTGAATATGTTATTGTTACCAATGAAAATGAAATTATAGGTGAAGTTATTGGTTAAAGAGTAAGAGACTAATTGTTTGATAATCTGAATTATTTTGGAAAACGGAAAGTTGTCTTGTTTTTTATTTTGTTAGTCATACAGGAAATGATGGCTAATCTTAAAAAGTTAATTTGATTTAATTTACCCCCTGTAGTGTAAGGAGTTCTAGTAGAAAACCCCACTCCAAAGGTTGGGGTGGAAGAATGTGTGTGAGAAAGAGTGTATAAGAGAATATTGGCCCAGTATAGATTTAATTTTTTTGTATTTCAGATAGAACTTATTTTGCTTAGCTTCAAAGTTAATTTCTATTAAAAGGAAAACTACTCAAGGAGACAAGTTGTATAACTTTTTACCCACTTAGACTGTAAGGGTCACTGAGTTCCCCACTTCTCTAATTTGCAAAGGAAAGGCCTGACATCTGTCACAGGATGTGTCCACCAGGTAGGAAAGCTGCAATCGTCAACCATCAATATCAAGGAAAAGGCTGAACTCCACTGCCTTTCATATCTAAAAGCCATCTAGAGGCTGATATACAATGAAAAGCTATGTTGACATAGCCACATCTCTCAGGGGTGTGAAAAATTTACTCCACAGAGAAGCAGCTAATGTGAGCCCCACTGTGAGCCCCAGTGTAGACAGTGTTAGGTTGTCAGAAGAATACTTCCAGTGTTTGAAGTGTAGACATAGCCTTAAGGCTGGTCTACAGTACGCGGTTATTTTGGAATTAGCTGAGTTAATTCAAAATAAAACTGATTCCATCCACACGCCCAAACCGTTTTTTTCAATTTAACGGGCTCTTTAATCCGGTTTCTGTACTCCATTCGGCAAGTGGAGTAGCGCTAAAATCGAGATTGCAGTTCCAGATTAGAGGTACTATGGGTGCAATTCAATGTTATTGGCCTCTGGGAACTATCCCAGAATGCTTCCTTGTGATCGCTCTGGACAACACTCTCAACTCCGATGCACTTGCCAGGTAGGCAGTAAAAGCTCCAGGAACTTTTGAATTTCATTTCCTGTTTGGCCACTGTGGCGAGCTCATCAGCACAGGTAACCATCAGGACAGTCCACCATCACAGGCGACCATGCAGAGTCCAAAGGCACAAAATGAGCTCAAACTAGCTACAGGAATAAAGGGAAACAAGACGACTTTTTATCAATACATTAGAAGCAAGAGGAAGACCAAGGACAGGGTAGGCCCACTGCTCAGTGAGGAGGGAGAAACAGTAACAGGAAACTTGGAAATGGCAGAGATGCTTAATGACTTCTTTGTTTCGGTCTTCACCGAGAAGTCTGAAGGAATGCCTAACATAGTGAATGCTAATGGGAAGGGGGTAGGTTTAGAAGATAAAATAAAAAAAGAACAAGTTAAAAATCACTTAGAAAAGTTAGATGCCTGCAAGTCACCAGGGCCTGATGAAATGCATCCTAGAATACTCAAGGAGCTAATAGAGGAGGTATCTGAGCCTCTAGCTATTATCTTTGGAAAATCATGGGAGACGGGAGAGATTCCAGAAGACTGGAAAAGGGCAAATATAGTGCCCATCTATAAAAAGGGAAATAAAAACAACCCAGGAAACTACAGACCAGTTAGTTTAACTTCTGTGCCAGGGAAGATAATGGAGCAAGTAATTAAGGAAATCATCTGCAAACACTTGGAAGGTGGTAAGGTGATAGGGAATAGCCAGCATGGATTTGTAAAGAACAAATCGTGTCAAACCAATCTGATAGCTTTCTTTGATAGGATAACGAGTCTTGTGGA